>CAKAOH010023403.1:0-40387 GCA_916701665.1 Sebastiscus tertius | reverse complement strand
GCATTGAGTTGCTGCCATGTGATTGGCTGATTAGCTATTTGTGTTAACAAGCAATTGAACAGGTGTGCCTAATAAAGTGGCCGGTGAGTGTATATACGTACACACACACACACACACACACACACACACACACACACACACACACACATATATACACTTACAGGTGTGCCCCACAGGTGTACAGGTCATGAACAGTCAAAAATGTGACTTCATTCTTTTTCTTAGAATTCAGACGTTCGGAATTCAAAAATTGATCTTTTTCATAAATAATTTCAAAGGGTCCTTAATTTCCTAATGATGCCCTGGAAAGAACTATTTAATCTGGTTCTAATATTCATTAATTATTAAGCCATTCATTATTATAAATATTTGACATGTTAAAGAAGTTATGAGGAAATAATTTATGGGGACAGAAATGTTGCTGCATAACAGGAATGACTTAAAATGTTATGATTTTTCTGAACATTACTAGTCTACAGCAGCTAAAATGACTTTAGGCAATTCAATTTAAGACTTTTTATACGCTGTGTGGAAACAAAATCTCAGTCGTGTCTCTACCTGCTGCTCATGTCATCTGTATATAATCAGGCTGCCATGTTATTGCCCCTCCCTGACCTTTCACACACTCATCAAGGCCATTAGTCTGAACAAACGTCTATCTGTCTGTAGATAAGGTGGCCTGGAACGTAAGTGCTTGCTACTCTTTAGAAAATATTCAGAAAAGGTATACAGACAGACACAAAGTCCTACTAAATTGTATTGTTTATGTCACAGAGCCTTCCAGACAAATGTTAGCTATACAAACAATGCAATGACGGATTGTGCACACATGGATAATAAAAAACAAACAAACATCACAATTCATTCCAGCGGCTTGGCAATAGGAACCAATTGTTTCGTTATGATGTAGTCAAAGACGAAGCTTGGCATGTAGGACAGCGGCAGCCAGAAGAACTTGGCGTCCCAGCCCGGGGAGTAGCGGGTGCGAGGCCGGACGGCGGACACGGCGTGCTCCATGCAGTTGACCACCTTCATCAGATCTCCGTCGCTTATCTTGGCAACTTTGTCTTTTACTATGTCCAGTGCTAGGAGGGGGAAAAATGAGCAGGATAAATAAACAGAGTTAAAAACAAAAATGAGGAAAAGCAACGATCCAAACTTACACCTGTCCAGAAATCCTGGTCCGTAGTCGTCTCTGACATCCTGGGGCAGTCTGTCCCACAGCATCTTCAAGTTACTGGACATGATGTTGGCGTCGGTCACATTTGTCTTGAAGAAGCCCGGCTCAATGCAGAGGACTTTGACACCGAAAGGCACTAGGTTTAACCTGGAGCAGAACGTCTTATTTGCTCAGTGCTTGTATGCGAGGGCAAAGAGTCTCTCTCTCAATAAACAATAAATTGATTGCGTGTGTTAATGTTTCACCTGAGGCTGTCGTTGAAGGACTCCACGCCGTACTTGGAGACGCAGTACGGGCCTCCCGTGGGGCTCACCCTCCCGAACACGCTGGCTATATTCACCACCCTCCCCCTGGCCATCTTAATCAGCGGCAGGACGCTCAGGGTCACCGCGATCACGCCGTTCAGGTTGACGTCCAGCATGGATGTGTAGTCGTCGATGGTCAGCCAATCGCACGGGGCGGAGGGGACGGACACGCCTGCGTTGTTCACCACAGCCCATAAGCCTGGGAGGACAACACAGAGGACATCCAATCAATAAAATCATTACATTTGACCTTGTTTGACCTTCACAACTACTTGCACCAGACGGTTATTTTAAAGGGATAGTTCAGCTGTTTTGAAGCAGGGTTGTATAGGGTACTTATATATATATATTTATATAAGTAATTGAGTTTCAGAGAAAGCAACCAGATTCCATTGAAAGAAACAGTAATTTTATCCTGCAGAACACGGGGGGTTTCTGGTCTGCCGCTGCCTCGATCGGTTAGTTTGTTTGTGTCATTGTGCGACCTTGGTGAACCCGAATATGTAACTAACTTGTATCAAAAGGAGGCTAAAGGACGCAAGTCAGCACACTGACACACTGACAGCTGTTGTTGCCTGTTGGGCTGCAGTTTGCCATGTTATGATTTGAGCATATTTTTTATGCTAAATGCAGTACCTCTGAGGGTTTCTGGACAATATCTGTCATTGTTTTGTGTTGATAGTTGATTTCCAGTCATAAATATATACATACATTTGCATAAAGCAGCATATTTGTCCACTCCCATGTTGATAAGAGGATTAAATACTTGACAAATCTCCCTTTAAGGTACATTTTGAACAGACAATCATGTGATTAATCATGATGAAATATTTTAATTCATTGACAGCCTTAGTTATTGTGTGACTTTGGTTAGTTTGGATTCACAAAAGTCACACAATAACACAAACTAACTAACCGATCGAGGCAGCGGTACACCAGTAACCCCCTGTGTTCTGCGGGGTAAAATTACAGTTTTTTTCCAATGGAGTCTGGTTGCTTTGGCAAGAGCATAGATAACAGCTAACATATAGTGTTATGCTGTTCTGGCAAGGGAAAACCGGCAAAAATATTCTAAATATAGCGTACACTTAAACTGATATTGATTCTTTTAGGTGGTTGAAATCCGTTTTGCTGCCGGCCCTGTCCACAGCAGTACATTACTTTGTTCCCATGCTGTCTGCTTCTCCAACTGGGGGTGTGCCGACTGCTGTAGGTAATACATTGACAATAGGTAAATACCATATATAACCATACCATACCATATAAACACCTCATATAACCTTGCTTCAAAAGTAACTGCTTCTTAAGTAGAGCAGAAAAATTCAAAGCATGTTAATGCACGTTGAATACATGAGAGGAATGTGTCGGGCCTGGACCGGCAACGATGTGTCACTCCAGTTGCTGTGGCGATATTTCCGTCTGAATCAACAAAATAAGAGAGGGTTAAAACTCACCGCGCCCCCCTACTTTGTCCTTGATCATCGCTGCAACTTTGGCAACGTTGTCCTTGGACCTGACATCTAGGTGTGTTGTGATCAGGTTGCTGGAGCAGGACTTCTTCAGATCATCTTCCCCCTTCTCGCTGAAGCATGCGGCGATCACTCTGAAGCCCTTTTTGTCCAGATGGCGGGCCAGAAGGTTGCCAAAGCCGGTGTCGCAGCCGGTGATGTACACATACTTGCTGCCCTTGTCAGGGACCCTGGGTAGCTCCCTGACCCAGCGGTATAGGTAGTAGAAAACCACCAGCCCCAGGAGATACAGGTACATGACTGGAAGAAACAAAGAGGGAGGACATTACATTACATTTTCTCAAGTACAGTTTTAATATGAAATATTTCAGTAAAATGCTACTTATACATTAACGCATTACTATTAACAACCTAGTAATATCATACATAATAATATAATTTTATTATATATAAGTACATTTTGTTAATACAAAAATGTAGGGGAGACCGGGGAGAGTTGTAACACTGAGTTAGTTGTATCACTGACAATTTGACCAATCGGAAAAAAGCTGCGGCGATGTCATTAATATCGTATATCACGAAAGTGAAAAGTAGTTAAAATTTAGTAGTAAATTTAAAGTTCTAAAAATTGTCGTTTTGTCACTTTAAAGTGTTCACTCTATTCAAAACAGTTTATTCTTTATCGTTCAAAAGAGTTCTTGCATGAATTGCAAATGTTAGCCCACATCTCACCAAGTAGCGGGGTCCGGTTGTAACAACGGAACTCTTTGCATTTCACATTAATTCACAATGTGTGATTGTGTGCAATGACCGGGTCCGCGCCTCCAACGCTGTATCCAGTTCTTTTAATACATCCGTGATATAAGTACCGTGTATCAAAGTTTGAGACATCCAGCACCAACAACCACTGAGTTACTGATGCTGAGAGAAAGGTGTTACCACCGTCCCCGGTCTCCCCTACTTATACAGCACAACAATAACATTCCAATCACATCTCAAATATTTCACTCACTCAACATTGCTGGTAAGCTAAACCAACTCTTTTACACAATAAAACAGATATATTTGGCTAGTTACTTGAAGTAGAAGAAGCTATAGTTGACTTCCTGTTTTTTGTTGAACTTTTAAACAACATTACATGATGAAACTTGGCTGTAATTTAACTTATCTTTTGTCATTGACTGGTTTCACAGAGGTTGGCGACGTCACATTGCTCAATTTGATGACACAGATACAGACTAGCTGATTTCAAAGTTCATTAACCCGGCTTCCTAGGTAACGGATCCAAAAGTCTGACCGTCAAGGACTTAAAAACGACTTTACATGATATATTCATAAGCTGTACTATCTGAGACAGGCTTCTGATGAAGTAGTGTAGTAGTTTATAGTTTAGTCTAGTTGTTTTCTGTACTTATAAACACGGTAAACAGTGATAACAATGCTCCTACCTGCAGTTTGTAGAGGTCTCTCTGTAACCGTCACCTGCAGGTTATATCCCTCTCTTATATAGTAAAACTTCCCGGCTCCAGGCTACGTCACAGGAGAACTTCCGCGTCCACCAATCAGATAAGCCACAATCTCAACGGGCAGGCACGCGCCACCTATCGGCGCGAAAAGTAACAAATGCAGCTGCACTGACAACGGAAATAACTAACTAACTAACTAACTAACTAAATAAATACATAACTAATTAACTGACTAATTAAATAACAAAATAAATAAATAACAAAATAAATACATAAATAAATAACTAAATAACTAACTACATAAATAAATACATAAATAACTAACTAAATACATAAATAAATACATAAATACATAACTAACTAACTACCCACCTTGACATAAACAATAATTACTAAATAATGTGATTTAATAACATTTATGAAGCATTTTATGGGTCCAAACACCACTTTTCTTCATGTCCTAACAATGAAATGTATTATATTTATGTTAAAATTTGCAGTGCAATTCTTGATAAATATATACACTGTGTTATTACTCATTATCTTGACATACAAAAAAATACTATATAATGTGATTTAATAACATTTATCACATAATGTATAGAGTCAACATGAAAAGGAGAGGCTGTAACAGAAAATACTGGAGTTCCCGCATAGTTTCAAAATCAGTTTTAGCTTACAACACACAGTTTGTGAGTCCTTCCTGTTATGCAGCAACATTTCATGACTTTTGCAAAAAAAAAAATATGACATGTTTAGCTGTCAGAAAAACATATCGGTCAATCTCAGGCACTCAAATATTAATCCAGCAGACTGGTTTATACTGGTCTATAGACATAACAGGGTGGAACATTTTGAGCTAAATTAACCATAATTCTGTGAGTGCTCCACGTTTAGCTAGCTAACCTTCTACACATAAACACAACTTTTATCACTATATCAAATATGTTTTAAATTTGATGTGATCAGACCAACTTTCTTCATAATTTAGCCAAACAGGGGGGAACTTTAAAGGTCCCATATTGTAAAAAGTGAGATTTTCATGTCTTTTATATTATAAAGCAGGTTTAAGTGCTACATAAATACTGTTAAACTATTAAAACGTTCAATATACAGAGAAACACACAGCCTGTATTCAGAAATTGTGCGTTTGAAACAAGCTGCTAGGATTTCTGTCCATTTGTGATGTCACAAATCTACAATATTTAGACCATTTCACAGATTTAAATGTAAACATTCTAAATGTGTCCCAGTTTATTTCCTGTCACAGTGTATGTTAATGACATCAGCTGACAGGAAGTAAACATGGACCCAAACTGTTGCCTAGCAACGCAATTCCATTAAAATTCCGTTGAAATGCACTAAAACGGAGTGTTTCAGACAGAGGGTAAATACAGGTATATTCAGGCAGACAGTATGAGGAAAATTGTTTTTTTAACATTACAGCATGTAAACATGTTCTAGTAGAAACACAAAATACAAGTATGAACCTGAAAATGAGCATGATATGGGACCTTTAAGAGTGTGACAAACAGATTAACATCTCAACATGAAACATGGAAAAAGTGTGAGAGTTTCTGCTGTAGTTTTTCGAGGTTGAGAAACTACTAACAGGGTGGAAAATGACTTAAAAATGGTAAATAAAATAACTATAGTTCCTCCTAATATAATCAGAGAGAGTTTAACATGTCCTATTCAATAATTAAAGAATATTTTATGTATTTTATACTTTTATGGCGTATAGTTCTTTTAGAAGTTGATTACTTTGCACTTGGGACATGGTAAAATCGACCAAAAAAAGCTCAGTAAAGTAGAAAAAAATATATATTTTTCTGTGCATCATTCTTTGATGATGTTATAAAGACTTTAATCTGTAATTTACAGTGTTGAGCAATAGCAGTGAAATGTCCTATCTCCACCATCATTTAGACCCAACAACTCTAGTTTGCTGTTTCCTTTCTATGCTTATGCACATCATCAAAACATCTGGCTTCTGTCCAACCAGACTAGATGTGGAAATACCCAAATACCACCCACAGAAGGCATCACACATTCACCAGAGTCTGCACACCACAAATACAACTTCTTTCTTTACAGTCAACAAAACTGTTTCCTCTATCAACAGTGTGTGCCAACGATCATGTGAAGCTTTTTATATTTCACCACAAGATGGCAGCAGTGTTGTTTTGCAATTAATGTCCTGTTGTGCAGATGCTGCCTTCAAGCACCCCTTATTTCCAATAATAAAGTTGTAATTAAAAATGTGTTGCACATGTAAATGCCTCAGGTCAAAAACGGATGATTCAGTAGAAAAAATAATAAACAACATTGTTATTTACACAGTGCTGCTAAAGAAATTACAATACACACAATTTACACTCAGGGGACATAGAAAATTTCAACAGTATCTTGGATTGTTTGTGTGCATTCAGTTTATAGTTTTAATATATCTGATGGTACTGGAGTCAGTTCAGTTCCCTATAGGTTGACTTTACACAACACTCATGCATGGTATTAATAAATAATGCGTTTTATTTATATTGAAGAAGTGAATATGTCTATATACTGTATGTGCAGTATATAGACAGAGTCGGATTTACCGTGACAGGTATGTACATATTACAATATGTACACAAAGTGACGGATGATATGTACATATTACAAAAAGATTGCATTAAAGACTGTACATTATAATCTAAAAATGTGCATTAAAGACTGTAAATTCTAATAAAAAATGTGCATTAAAGACTGTAAATTATAATCTAAAAATGTGAATAAATGTGCATTAAAGACTGTAAATTATAATCTAAAAATGTGAATAAATGTGCATTAAAGACTGTAAATTATAACCTAAAAATGTGCATTAAAGACTAAATTATAATCTAAAAATGTGCAATAAAGACTGTAAATTACAATCTAAAAATGTTCATTAAAGACTGTAAATTCTAATCTAAAAATGTGCATTAAAGACTGTAAGAACTATCTTTGTAGTTTCCCGACAGCGCTTGAAGGCAGCAGTGAGTGACCTACAGTGCAATAACACCAGTGAGCAATCAGTTGTTTTCATGTGTATAAGCATGCAGACCCAATCAGTCATTTTTGACAATATAATCATAAGTAGGCTATTATATTCTCATACATAATTGAACGGCCTGATTTATAGATGAAAATTAAGCTTTTTGTGAGTTTTGAATGATTAAAGCTGATAACTAAATATAGGCCTGTTGTGTTTTTTCAAACTTTAATGATGTAAACAAACCTTCAGCTGCATCAGAAAACAATCACATTAGATTTCAGCAGTATGAAAACAATCTGCATTCCCCTAGCTGTTGCATTTAAGGTGAAAAAGAGATGACAGAAGTATGAAGCTGATCAGGAAGTTGAGGGCAATGACCTAAATGTCATTGCCCTCAACAGCATGCTGGCATGGGTAGTAAAACCATGTTGTAGCTTCAACAGTGTGAGGATTATGGGATATTGTTAAAATACATAATGCATACATAATGTAACAGTAGCAAAAGTAGGAAAGTCAGCAAATTGAGTCAGTAATGTCTGTTTTTATAGAAATCCTAGCTAAAGTTTGCCAACATTAAGTTACATTAGCCACCATAAGCTAATGGTCATACCAGACCAAGTGAGGCCGTAGCAACAAAACCTCTGAGTGTATTGAATTCAGCCAAAGTGTGTTATAGTGCTTAAGAATTAAGCATTTCATTTGTAAGAAGAAGGATGTGTTATTTCTTCTGTTAAAAGTGACAGAGTTGCTTCAAAAGACGGTTAAAAACAGCATAATTAGCTAACGGATTAACATACAGGGCCAGTTTGTGTACAGTGTCTCAGATATAATTTTGTAGTGTAACCGTAGTGATCAAGTGATCTTCAAAGTGACTCCATTGTCAGCCCGTTCGCATGAAAAGACGTATAAATGCCACGATAATGTGAAAGGCGTTTAGCGTGCAATAAGTACGCCTTTATTGATATCTACATGCTATTTGTACACCATGTATCTTGTACTGACTGCATTGTTAACGCATCTGTGTATAAATGCTACGGTAAGAGTTAGTGACATAGTGTAAAAAGCGAGGATATGTTAGTGGCGCTTGTTACGTGTTTTTTTTATTGACGTTTGTGACGTGTTTTCTATAGTTGAGTTAAGTTGGTTCCTGTACATGTTTTCTTAGTTTACTTACTTATTTTAAGCCCAGTCAACCCAAAGTAAGTGGTTTTCTTGTCTGAACTTAAATTTGTGTTGTTTCTTGCCTGGACTTAACTGCGGACATTTGTGTGGCGTATAAATGACACGCAAAAAGCAGCGTACAAATGATATGCGAAAAGCCTAAAATGCGCACTCATGACACGCGTAACGTTGTGGTATTTACACGCCTTCCCGTGAGACCGGGTTGCCATTTTTGTTAGTCCGTTGAAGCTGTCACAGCTTTTTAAAGGGCATTACATTAGCTATGTATAGTGATTGAAGAATTGTTCACTAAATCTTCTGGTCGTCACTTAAATCCTATTAAACCCTGCACCAATCAGAGCCAAACAAACAACAGCATTTAGCACATAATAACAAACTGAGCTACTACCTCCCCCATTAACTACATTATTTCACATCTAAAAAATGTTGAATAATTCTCATTTATAGCCATCATCTGTGTGAATACATCAGTCACGTTCAGTTAGTAAGGATGCGGAAACGGTGCAGGGCCTCCGCAGGTAAAATATTTGCCCGGCGAGGTCACTGGCCTTTTTAGCAGCATAAACCGACAGGACACTTACCCTCAAACAACACACTCTGACCCCGAGTTCCAGCCAGTTCTGTTAAATAAGAGCATGTGAATCGAAGCCAAGATACCCAATGTGTCATGACAAGCTGCCACAACTACAACTAGCTGGGGGACGCAACAACTGAATGTCTGGATACTGGACTTAAGTGTAGGAGTGCTGCTGCTACGGCTGGTTTAATTTGACTCCTTTTTTAGAACTCATGATTAGTTTCAATCAAGGATAAGAAAGATAGATTTCTCTTAACAAGGAAACGTGTAGGTAAGTCTCATTTTTAAGTGGATTTCTATATTTAAAGTGGATGATTGCTAAAAAAAATGTTTGACATGACCGTCAAATATTAATTATTCTGCTTTTGGACATCTGAAATGTGCTTTCTTTTTGCTAGATGAGTCAACATGCCGACTGGATCAGTTAGATTGCAAAGCATTAAAAAACTGGGACAAGAAAACCACAGCTATGAGTTTTCAGATGAAGGTAATGCACAATGACAGCGGATGTGTTCCATTAAACAGAAATGCTCTGTTTTATTTGAATAAAATATTATGAACAAGAATTAAAGCTACAGATGGAAATTGTAAAAGCGTTGAATTCTTATTCTATTATTCAATTCAATTTATTCATGCATTATTGTGTTTCAGAATCAGCTGGCTCGAATACGTAAGTGTTCTTTGGACTATTTTACGCGTGACTATTAACTTGGATATTGTTCTAAGATCAATAAATTACTTCTTTTTTTAATCACTGGTTGAGTTTTACAAGTAGTACTCATTACGTGTGACTTAACTTTCTTGACTTGTCTTCATTTGTTGACTTGACAACTAAACTTGTCTTGTCGAATTGACTTCCTTTGGCTTGACTCGTTGACTAGCTTTGCCTTTACTTGTAGACTTGACTTGTTGACTTGGCATGACATCTTTTGACTTGATTTGTTGACTTGACTTCCCTTGACGACTAGACTTGGCTTCACTCGTCGACTTAATGTAACTTGACTTCTTTTGACTTGAGTTGTTGACTTGACTTCTCTTGACTTGTTGACTTGTCTTTACTCGTTGACTTGACCTCTCTTGACATGACTTCTTTTGACTTGACTTGTTGACTTGACCTGTCTTTACTTGACGACTTAACGTGACTTGACTTCTCTTGACTTGAGTTGTTGAATAGACTTCTTTACTTGTCGCCTTAACTTCTCTTGACTTGACTTCTTTTGACTTGAATTGTTGACTTGACTTCCTTTGACGACTACACTTGTCTTTACTCGTCGACTTAGCGAGACGTGTCTTCTCTTGACTTGTTTTAAATCAAGTCAAGAGAATTTACATATTACTGTTTTTTTTTTAGTTTTACAAGTAATACTCATTGTGTGATGTGTGACTTGACTTTCTTGTGAAGTCTCCCCCTTTTCACCAGAAACATGCTAGCTAGAGAGCAACATTATCTCTGTGGAGGTCAATGACCATGAGTACTTGTCTGTATGTATGGAGGCAGGCCTATCCACGTGTGTCTACGTGCTTTTGTTGATCTCACGTGAGACAAAAGATGCATTTGTAGTGTCTTTAACAGTACTGTTGCATCTTTCTTTTTGCATGCAGGACCAAGACAACTTCCAAAGATGATACGTAAGTACAAGATAACAATAGAGAGACTGTATATTTTCTGTATATTTACTATATAAAAACTGATCTTCTGTATCCAAACAGAAATAAGGGAAATGCGGAGCAACCAGCGATAAGGGTCGGCTTCTTTCAGCTGGTAAAATATTCATTCTTCACTATGTAACACCTTCTTTCTTCCTCTCCATTTGTCCACCTAATGCAAGTGTTGTGCCTGTCCAGTTCCGTTTTTCCACATGCAAGGAGGTGCTGATGATGGTGGTGGGCAGCGTGTGCGCGGTGCTGCACGGCGCGGCCCAGCCTCTCATGTTGCTGGTGTTCGGCCTGCTCACCGACACCTTCATCGAGTACGACATCGAGCTCAACGAGCTGAGCGACGACAGGAAGGAGTGCGTGAACAACACCATCCAGTGGAAGAGGAACTACACCATGGGGAACACGCCGCAGAACCAGTCGGGCTGGGGCCTCATGAACAATTCAACATGGGAGATGCTCACGCCGCTGAAGGGCAGGGCGTGTGGGTAAGTGGGTAGTGAGAAATGCATGAGGTGGGCTGTTCTCGACATCAAATATAGTGTAAAATGTGATATTAAAAGTTCCAGATCTGTGTTTAAGTGCATGTGGTTTTGTAGTCCTCATATATGATTCATTTCCTGTATTTGCGCTCTCTTGCAGGATTCTCGACATTGAATACGAAATGACTCTTTTTGCCTTTTATTATGTTGGAATTGCAGCAGCTGTCTTCGTGCTGGGATTCTTTCAGGTTGGTCTTAAAATGTCAGTGTTTTCATACAAAGAGACTCGTCGAAAATTAGATTAGTCATCCACTTAAAACCAGCTCAATCTATGAAATCTTGAAGGAAATTATGCAACCTATTGAATCCTCCTTCTGCTGCCTTGGTATTCAGCCTCCAAGCTTTCATTTTATTTTATTTTATGGCATCAGATCTTCCGCAAATAGTCAACTCCTCTCTCAGACTTGCATTCATTGTCGACCACAACATATTACTGGACAGACTGGAAAACTGGATGGGACCTTTTGGCGCATTAATAAACTGATTTGAATCTTATTTGCAGGATAGGGACTACTTTGTATGGAGGACAAAATCTGCCAAAATAAAAAAAAATAAATGAATAAATAAATAAAAGAGAAGATTTAACAGAAGAGTAAAAAAATAAGGGAATTGATACATTTTATTTTTATCAATTAATTAATGGCTACTTTTACTTTTAATATTATTTTTGCTACATTTAATGACACATTTATTTATTAATTGAATCATTTATTTATTCTAAGGCTGCCAAACGTGATTAATTGCACATTTTTTATCTGTTCAAAATATACCTTAAAGGGAGATTTGTCAAGTATTTAATACTCTTATCAACATGGGAGTTGGCAAATATGCTGCTTTATGCAAATATATGTATATATTTATGATTGGCAATCAATTACCAACACAAAACAATGACAGATATTGTCCAGAAACCCTCACAGGTACTGCATTTAGTGTAAAAAATATGCTCAAATCATAACATGGCAAACTGCAGCCCAACAGACAACAACAGCTGTCAGTGTGTCAGTGTGCTGACTTGACTATGAATTGCCCCAATAACCGGTCTTTTACAACTGATAGATCTCCCTGTGGGTGACGTCCGCCGCCAAGCAGATTCAGATCATCAGGAAAATGTACTTCAGCAAAGTGATGAGGATGGAGATCGGCTGGTTCGACTGCACCTCCGTCGGGGAGCTCAACACTCGCATGTCAGAGTGAGTGGGACGACGATGACATGATTTCTGTCTCATGGAGTATTTTGGAGTATTGGTGTTTAAGTGGTTATATATCTGTTTTACAGCGATATCAACAAGATCAACGATGCCATTGCGGATCAAGTTGCCATTTTCCTGCAGCGCTTCACCACCTTCGTGTGTGGTTTCTGCATCGGCTTTGTGAAAGGATGGAAGTTAACACTTGTCATTGTCGCAGCGAGTCCACTGATCGGTATTGGGACTGGTCTTATGGCTATGGTGAGACTTGAGATTTCATTTGATTTCTCTTGACTTAACGACTTGACTTCTCTTAACTTGACTTGTTGACTTGACTTCTCTTGACTTGATGACAAGACTAGTTGACTTGCCTTGTTGACTTCTCTAGACTTGACTTCTCTTAACTTTACTTGTTGACTTGAGCGCTCTTCTTTTGACTTGATGACTAAACGTGTCTTTACTTATTGACTTGACGACTTGACTTCTCTTCGCTTGACTTGTTGACTTGAATGCTCTTGACTTTATGACTAGACTTGCTGACTTGACTTGTTGATTGACTTTGTGATTTCTCATCTCTTCTCCATCAACTCTCCGTCACTCTGTTTTGTCTCTAGTTTGTGGCTAAGCTAACGGGGATGGAGCTGGAGGCCTACGCCAAAGCCGGAGCCGTAGCAGACGAAGTCCTCTCCTCCA
Organism: Sebastiscus tertius; assembly: GCA_916701665.1. NCBI lineage: Eukaryota > Metazoa > Chordata > Actinopteri > Perciformes > Sebastidae > Sebastiscus > Sebastiscus tertius. The sequence continues at coordinate 27,111 of CAKAOH010023403.1, read as the reverse complement.
TCAGGACCGTGGCTGCTTTCGGTGGGGAGATTAAAGAAGTACAAAGGTAAAATTTGCCAGATGAAAGTTAAAGATTTCCTTTTTTCCTATACATATGAAGCTGAGTTAAGCTCTCCTCTACAGGTACGACAGGAACTTGATCTCGGCGCAGCGCTGGGGCATCAGGAAGGGTCTGATCATGGGCTTTTTCACCGGGTATATGTGGATGATCATCTTTCTGTGCTACGGTCTGGCCTTCTGGTATGGCTCCAGCCTGGTGGTGGACGCTGGGGAGTACACGCCAGGAACACTACTGCAGGTATCACACTTACCATGTTGAAAATATGCTTCATGACAACCGCTACTGACACATTAGCACTGGAGCAAATGGGGAAAGTGCAATTTTCCTGCCCATCATAAGCTTTTCTTGTTTCACCTTTGGATTCCCCCTTTCCTTTAAAGCCGTTGCTCACCAGTGCGATGCGAAAATGGGGTCCAGTGCGAATTATCTGTGTTGCCATGTTCCATTTCCATCAATGAGACCCAATGAGTTTCCTCCTGAATAGTGCCGTATGCACTCCACACAACAAAAACCTATCCAGACACAATGTCTAAGGGGCTAACGTTGACTACAGAACCCATGATGCTAACGCTAGCTGTTGTGGCTAGCCCCGTTCCGTGACCAACATATAACGTTAGCAAGTGCATATCCGCTACATTACCATCATCATACCAGCTGCTGGGCGATCTCAAGCCATATATTGTACTTTATTTGGTTGCTGAGGTAGTACTTGCACATAATTGGGTGTTGAGGAGGGGACGGCCCATTGTTATTCTGAAACACCAACAGTCCGAAAAATTGGACCGAAAGCATTCATAACAACCCACAAAATCAGTTTTTATAAATCTCGGTGCAAATTTTTTGGACAAAAATCCATGCTTGATGTCAAACAATAATTATATGGACAAAAAAAGTGCAAGACAAAACAAAAAAAGTGCTGCTTTGATAAAAATCAGGTGCAGAATTTCACCATTTCCATGTAACCAAGAGCGTCTTTGGAGCTATAATACACTGACCTCTTCATTCCAGGTGTTCTTTGGTGTTTTGATAGCAGCCATGAACTTGGGGCAGGCCTCGCCATGTCTGGAGGCGTTCGCTGCAGGCCGTGGAGCTGCTACCATCATCTTCGAGACTATTGACAGAGTGAGAACGCTTGATGTTAGAATTTTGCAAGATTTTAATCCCTACTAGGTGCTGTATTTTTTTTTACAGGAAACCATTGCCTCTTGTTTACAAGCCTCATTTTCTTGAAATGTGCCACATGTGTCAGGAGCCGGAGATTGATTGTCTATCTGAGGCTGGATATAAGCTCGACAGGGTCAAAGGAGATATTGAGTTTCACAATGTGACCTTCCACTACCCCTCCAGACCTGAAGTCAAGGTACTTTCATGCTTCTACACTCGTTATCATCATAGACTGAATATAAGAAGTTTACATAATCACTGTCGTTTTGAAGCCTCGAGTTTGACATTTTGATTGTCGCCATCTTGGTTTTTTGCAACCAGAAGTGACACGAGAGGGTGGCGTAATGAAAACGTAATGCCTCCGGAGGCATAAACCAGCCATTGAGACCATAAACTCATGTTTACAATGTTTACTGAGGTAATAAATCAAGTGAGAAGTAGGCTCATTTTCTCATAGACTTCTTTTTGCAACCAGAAGAGTCGCCTTCTGCTGGTTCAGCATTGGCTTCACTTTTCAGACCCCGGAGTTGCCCGCTGTTTATCATATACATTCTACTGAGGGTATAATTAGATTTCAGTGTCACTTTTGCTATGGTGTCATGTGTGATCTCTCCTCAGATCCTGGACCGGCTCAGCGTTGCAGTGAAGTCAGGGGAGACGACAGCCTTTGTCGGTCCGAGCGGAGCTGGGAAGAGTACCGCTATCCAGCTCTTCCAGCGCTTCTACGACCCTAAAGAGGGCATGGTGGGTTTGACAGCCGAGACACATGTTCTCATGTGATGCTTCTCTCAGTGGTGCTTTTTGTCAACTCCTGATTGAAGATTCCCTTGACGCCGCTGACTCCTTCCTTTTAAGCTTTATTCTAGTCGATTCAAAAATAACCATCCCCCGAGGGTGATAGAAGTACATGATAATCTGTTTCATTATTCAGCCAATGGGTCCTAACAACCTCATTTTTCACTTCAACTGGAATTACAGGTCTTTGCACACCTTACTTTCTTATTCCTTTCAGCTTCTAGGAGGAGGAAATAGCCTTTTACAGCACAATCAAGGTTATGCACAAGACTAAACAACCCTACCATTTGAATCTAGCATTGTTGCAAAAAAAAAAAAAAAACATTATTTTGCAGCGAAGCACTTTAATAGCATCATCCATCAATTTTGGCAAATCCAGCGCTCTGTGTCGTCCACCTCAGGTGACCCTGGACGGTCATGACATCAGAGGGCTGAACGTCCAATGGCTGCGCTCGCTGATTGGCATCGTGGAGCAGGAGCCCGTGCTGTTTGCCACCACCATCGCTGAGAATATACGCTACGGTCGACCCGGCGTCTCCATGGAGGACATCATCAGCGCTACGAAGGAGGCCAACGCCTACAACTTCATCATGGATCTGCCGCAGGTGATGCGGCGGTGGAGGATCCGGCGAGTTTCAGGATTTCCAAGTGCAAATACGTAAAAGCGACCAATAGGTTTGATAACTTTCCCTGTCGTTTTTTTTTTTTTTATCTGACAGAAATTCAACACCCTGGTGGGGGAAGGTGGAGGTCAGATGAGCGGCGGTCAGAAGCAGCGTATCGCCATCGCTCGAGCGTTGGTCAGGAAACCTCGCATCCTGCTGCTGGACATGGCGACATCTGCCCTCGACAACGAGAGCGAGGCGATAGTTCAAGAAGCTTTGGATAAAGTAAGTCGCACTGGTCTATGTGCTGTTCTCATCTCAGGTTCGGATAATTTATGGTTTCATTGTGTAGCCTCAACACAGTCTCACGACAGTTCGTAAAATAGTCATGAAATTTAATCTACAAATTTTTTTCTTTGTGACGCTCAGCACGATTGTCAACAACGTTGCTTTTTTCCTACAAATATCCAGCAAAGCGTGGTAAAAATGTAAATTTCCACCGCAGTCTTTTAAAAACTGCTTTGTTCGGTTTAGGAAAATATCGACTTGGTTAGGTTCAGGCAACAAAAGGAAAAGAAAGGAAAAGATTGTGGTTTGGGTTCAAATAAACAAATAAATCAACGTTGACTTCTGGTTTCACACGAACACCGGTCTCCTCGAGGGGGGGAAGTCCAGTGTTTTCCACCCCAACCTCTTCCCTATGTGGAATTCGTTGCTCTCTATACTTCCCGATTCACAATTCGTTGGATTACAAAACAATTCATTTCGTAAAAGATATTTAAATGGCCAAATAACCCAACGGAAAAGAGTTTATTCACTCCAAACCAGTTGATGGAAACACGCCTAATTTGCATTTCTTTTTTTGTGACATTTCAAAAGTTCGCTTAAAATTTGCTTGACAATTGAATGGAAACGCAGCTAATAAGACCTGTAGATTATGAAAAGTACATGATAATACCAAAAGAACAAAATCCACTTCCCAGCCAACAAAAGAGCGCAAAATATTAACAAAATGTGAAATCAAACTTCACTTTTTCTTAGTTCCCAGCACAAATGATGCACCAACATACGTTTGTTTTCTACACAGGTCCGCTTGGGTCGCACCACCATCTCCATCGCTCACCGGCTGTCCACCATAAAGAACGCCGACGTGATCGTCGGCTTCGAACACGGCCAGGCTGTGGAGCGGGGCAAGCACAACGAGCTGCTGGAGAGGAAGGGCGTCTACTTCACCCTCGTCACCCTGCAGAGCCAAGGAGACAAGGCCCTGAACGAGAAGGCTCGGCAAAGTAGGTCCGACCTCGAGGGTCTCAGAAAGATATTCACCCACTTATAGAAGGATTGTGATCGTCGCTCTTTGTTGGATCTCTTGCATTTAGTGGCTGACGAAGAAGAAGAAGAAGAAGAGCCAGAGAGGCTGAATATATCCAGAGCAGGCAGCTACCGTGCCAGTCTGAGGTATCACCCCCCTGCCCTTCAGCACTCGCTCATTTGCTTATTTGTGTAATCTGTAATATCCATTTCCGCGGCCCTGACTGTGCATCTAAATAGGATTATTACAGCAGTCATTTTGTGGCAGAAATTGAGGCGTGTCACGGCAGGAATCGGCACCTTCATTTACTTAATTACCCTCTTCCATTTGCTCCGACATTTGGAGCATTTAGCTGACACTATCATCCCGAGCCACTTAGAAGTGGTGCAACAGCAAGAGGAGGCTCGAGGTCTTCGATCGCCACCATTTACGAGCACCTTAGTAATGAATGCAAGAAGAACAGCAATTCCAGTGTCCTTTGAATATTCATGTGCATGAGTGCTGTTTTTCTGACTAGGTAGGTTTTGTTGTTTTTTTGCAGAGCGTCTATCCGCCAGCGGTCCCGATCCCAGCTGTCCAATCTGATCCCGGATTCTTCGATTTCCATCGCCGGGGAGCTCGGCCCCAGAGCCTACTCTGTGTCACAGGCAGACAAATCCCAGGTGTGTGTGCGCGCGAGTGGGAGGGTTTGCAATTTTATACGTGGGTTGGTTGAAGCAGGTCAACAATAATTACAGTATAAAACCAATTGAAATGTTTCTTTGTTCTATATCAATCCTCAGGTAGTATATACAGGTATAATAGATGTGTATGTGTGCTCAGGATGCCATCCCAGAGGAGGAGGAGGAGGAACCTGTGGAGCCTGCTCCGATTGCCAGGATCCTGAAGTACAACTCACCCGAGTGGCCCTACATGCTTTTTGGATCCTTTGGCGCCGCCATAAACGGAGGGGTCAACCCAGTCTACTCTCTGCTGTTCAGTCAAATCCTGGCGGTGAGATTTAATCAAAAAACTATTTTTTACGTATCATTTCTAATGAATTTTTTTCTACAAACAAAAACGTTCCTGCCATTGGAGTAATAATGATAAAAAAAATTCTATATTTACATAAAAAAATCTACATGGAGGGGCGTTAAACTGTCAGTCTTACCAACTCTAACAAGCTTGTCCCACCAGTACAGACCTATGAAAGTGTATGATGGTCCATATTAACATGTTTTTGTATTGCACATATGTCTCTCTCTCTGTGTGTTTGTAGACGTTCTCAGTAACGGATCCCGTGGCTCAGAGGAAGGAGATTGATAGTATCTGCGTGTTCTTTGTCATGGTCGGCGTCGTCTCTTTCTTCACGCAGATGCTTCAGGTAGAGTAGCATTCTGCTTCGGCAAGACTGATTGCTTTAGTGCTTCTCTAATGCCTTCAAACTCGTCTTCAAGGTTGGGGTAAAGTCACAAGAGATCTCCTTTATTTTGTCGAATGAATACCTCCCTTTGGATGAAAAAAGATTTTCCTACATCCAGCAGAGCAGAGGTGCTGTTCTATGATTGATCCATCAGTTCTGACACCCCCGGGGTAGAAGGACGGCAAAGACACAATTTTCTCATTTTATTACATTATGTTGAAGATCGCTGTGATGGGATTTTAATAAAAACGACTTCCTGCGCGTGTGTGTCTCCAGGCTTATGCTTTCTCCAAGTCTGGGGAGCTGCTGACCCGCAGGTTACGGCGGCTCGGCTTCCACGCCATGCTGGGCCAAGAGATCGGCTGGTTTGATGATCACAGGAACAGCCCCGGAGCGTTGACCACACGTCTGGCGACTGATGCCTCGCAAGTTCAAGGAGTGAGTTGCAGCCTCGGTATTAAAAGATAGTGGGTTTGAAATTGAAGTCAGTCCCATATTCATTTTGCTTGGTATCCTCGCTTTGGATGATCCAGTCCAATCCAGTAACACGATCCTTCTTTTCCCACTCTTCTTCTTCTAAGGCCACGGGTTCGCAGATCGGCATGATCGTCAACTCCCTGACCAACATCGGTGTGGCCGTCCTCATGTCCTTCTACTTCAGCTGGAAGCTGACGATGCTCATCCTTTGCTTCCTGCCGTTCCTCGCTCTGTCGGGCGGCTTCCAGGCGAAGATGCTGACCGGGTTCGCGAAGCAGGACAAGCAGGCGATGGAGGCCGCCGGACGGGTCAGACATTGACGTTTATACTGTACAACTTCACCAAAAATCAATTTTCACCTGTCATCGGTCAATCTCGGAAACCCAACGGCTATCGGTCTGGCGACGGATAAACCTCTGGGGGCAAGGGGATATATTTCTGAGGTTCCGGTGTAGCCAGAGGATATCCGGACCAAGACTTCCTCTTCCGTGCGCTGCTCATTGTTTACAGTCCGGTTAGCAACTTGAGATGCAAGACCGGAGTTGGAGTTGCCGTTTAGACGACGTGTACGACCGGATTGTTTCACAAGTAGCCAGTTCATAACATTAAACCAATAAAAACTGAAATCATCGATAGCCGGCCGGTTTATAGATTCCATTTCGTCCAATGCGTTCTGCCTCTTTTGCTCTCCACTCGGACTGTTTACCTGCATTCAACCAAAGCCTGCTCGCACGTGATTGGTCAATACTCGATACACAGGAGTATCGTGATATTATGTTTTTGCGATACTGTATCGATTCTCGGCCGCTATTCGATCTTTCAGAGGTTGTAGCGGACTCAGTTTTAAAGCCAGAGTGAAGATACTGGCATCATATGAAACTAGAAAACCTAAAGAATACATTGGTTGAGTCAGTCCATATGACGCTAAGTGACGCTAAGCCCAAACTAGCTAAATTGAAGGCATGGCCATTTTCAAAGGGGTCCCTTGACCTCTGACCTCCAGATATGTGAATGAAAATGGGTTCTATGGGTACCCACGAGTCTCCCCTTTACAGACATGCCCACTTTATGATAATCACATGCAGTTTTGTGCAAAAACCATGCAGTATAAATGGGTTATTTTTGCCTATTCTAAAATTGTGTTATTTCTGGTGAGGATTTTATACTATGACAGTTTTCCTAAAATTTAATTTTTAAAAATCAATATACATTGCCATGCTTAAAGTATCACAATATATTGAATTGCTACCCCTGTATCATGATACGTATCGTAACGCCAGATTCTTGCCAACACACAGCCCTAGTCAATACTACTCGGGTGCAAACATCTTGTCCCGTTGCCGACAGATATGCATCTGAATGCAGAATCTGTTGATAGTGATTATTCTTTGGTGACTATCAGCATTCAGTTTGATAAAACACCACAGTATTCAGATTTTGAGTGACACGTCAAAAGCGTCGTCTCAATAATCCTGCTCAACTTTCAGGTGGAAGGCGACATCAGCCGACTTATCTACTGACAGCAGATAAGAGACGGCTTAACAACAGCGTCTATTTTAGTCTCGAGGTTTTTCACTTTTGTCTCATCACTGAAGAACAGCTCTACAGCCCTACAGCTGAACTTGGTACAAAAGCATTTCATCAGGTGCTGCTGTAATTTTGGCAAGTTTGCCGCGGAGCTAACGCTGTCAGGCTCGATACCTACTGGGGCCACCCGGGCTTAAAATGCTGACTGTCATGGTACAGACAACGCAGGGTGGATGAAACCTCGGGAGAATGCAGCGGGAGCCGGAAAGTTCACAATCAATTTACTGTGAATTTCCTTTACACTATCTCAATTATCCCAATGCAGTAAACCCTACCCATCGTAATAAAGTGGATTAGATGAAAGTTTAATGATCCCTATGGGGGGAAATTGGCTTACTGCAGCAGCATAAAATAGGATATAGATAAGAACAGAGTACATGCTTTATCTGTATCGGATCCTACTTCACACATTAAAAACAAATTAGGAACAACGTCTATTCATCTATCTGCCTTTTTTGACTGTTTTTTACGGTGCTGTTTAATCTGGTATCGGAATTTTAACCCCCCAGTCTTTTATTTGCAGATTTCCGGCGAGGCGCTGAACAACATCCGCACCATCGCAGGCCTGGGGAAAGAGAGGATTTTTGTGGATATGTACTTCGCGCAGCTGGACGCGCCGTACTACGCGGCCCTGAAGAAGGCCAAAGTGTACGGAGGGTGCTACGGTTTTGCCCAGTGCATCATCTTCTTGAGCAACTCCGCCTCCTACAGGTTTGGAGGTTACTTGGTGCGACAGGAGGGGCTTCATTTCAGCCTGGTGTTCAGGTGAGAGGAGAAGGCTATCAAGTGTGCTTCCCTATCCTTACTGCAGTTTACATCCGCATTTAATGTCAGGTTACACTGCTCAGGCTGTTCTCATACACCGTTCGTAGCTGTACCTACGAAAAATAATGCACTGGCATTTGTGTATATCCAACAAAATCAATTCATATGTAATCCACGTAATTGTGAACCAGGAAGCATTAAGAGCGACAAAACGCAGCGTAGGACGGAGATCAGGGTGGGTGGGTGTGTCAAAAACACTGGACTTTCGGCCAGGGACCGGTGTTTGTATCCCACATGAAACCAATGTTAACGTTGATTTATTTGTCACCTAACTTCTGTACTTACATTACGCTACTTCAGGAGTTATTGTAACTGAAACATGATTTTTTTTGCTAAACCTAACTATGTTGTTTTTTTCCCCTAAACCTAACTAAGTAGTTTTGTTGTATAAACCTAAGTAGTTTTGTTGTCTAATCCTAACTGAGTAGTTTTGTTGCCTAAACCTATCCAAGTAAATTTTGTTGTCTAAACCTAACTCAGTCGTTTTGTTGCCTAAAACTAAGATTTTTTTTGCCTCAACCTAACTAAGTAGTTTTGTGCCTAAAACCAAGTAGCTTTGTTGCCTAAACCTATACTCAGTTGTTTTCTGTTAAGACGGAAGTTTATTTTGAAAAGACCGCAAGCAAATTGTATCAAAAACTATGTTTGATTTCCCAAATATATTAACAATTATGACTTTAAAGGGGAGACATCATGCTCATTTTCAGGTTCATGCTTGTATTTTAGTTTTTTACTAGAACATGTTTACATGCTTTAAGAAATGTCCCCTTTAAAATAAATAAAATCTATTGTTCCAGGTGAAGGAGAAATGGATGTATAAAAAGATCGATAACTCACATTGTGTTGGTTTCCCTGGCAGGGTCATCTCAGCCATCGTCACCAGCGGCACAGCCCTCGGCAAAGCCTCCTCTTACACACCCGACTACGCCAAGGCCAAGATTTCAGCTGCACGTTTCTTCCAGCTGCTGGACCGTGTGCCTCAGATCAGCGTCTACAACGATAAGGGAGATAAATGGGTACGAGGCCATATGTTATGCTACGTATTATGTGCTATTCCGCCACATTACATGCTGAGTGCATAAAAAATGAGCGCTGCCTGCTCTTTCCAGGACGGAAAGTCTAATTTATTATTCCTTTATTGCTGTGCTTATTAATTTTACATTAGTCATGTAATGAGATGTATAGATGGAGGAAGGAGACAAGGAAGGCTTGTTAGTCCCTTTAAGAGACATTTTGAATAATAAAAACCCTCATATGACAATTAAATGAAATGAAACTCTTTATTACCGGTGTAATTGGAGAGTCTAATCTGCCTTTAGTGGACAGGAGGTGGCACCCTAACACCTGTAACCTTTGTTCTCTCTCCCTCCCTCCGCTGTGTTTTCAGGATAACTTCCAAGGGAACATTGAGTTCATTGACTGTAAGTTCACCTACCCCACCAGGCCAGACATCCAGGTCCTGAATGGGCTGAATGTGTCAGTGAAGCCCGGCCAGACGCTGGCCTTTGTGGGCAGCAGCGGCTGTGGGAAGAGCACCAGCGTGCAGCTGCTGGAGAGGTTTTATGATCCCGACCACGGCAGAGTGGTGAGGACACGCAGCAAAATAATGATGTTTTATGAAAGGTTTTAAAGTATATTCTGTAAATAGTACAATTTTGAGGTACTTGTACTTTCTATTTTATGCTAATTAATACCCCTACTTCACAACATTTAGAGGGACATATTGTACTTTTTACTTGAAATGAGCTCCGCCTCATCCAGATACAACAGTAACATACTACTTACACTTTGCATTAGTAAAAAATACTCCAATTTTATAATGTATAACAGGGGTCGGCAACCTTTTTGATGTTTTTTTTTAATTTTCTTGTCAATCATTGTGCCATTTCAACGTTAAGTTTAATTATTACATCACATTTAAATCTCGCAACGGATCTGTAATTTTAATCCATCCATATAGCAACACTTTTAAGAAGATTTTTCATCCATAATCAGGACATTGTAATTATATATGAGAGCACTACGCAGAAAGGCTGCAAACCTTTTGAAAACATCCACACATGATTGAAATCATTAACCCTACCAAAGCTTGAACCAATCGTAGGCATCGAAGGCAACCAGTGCTAGCCAATCAGAGGCAGAGTAGGGCGGGTCTTTGGGGAATAAGGGTGTGGGGAAAAACAAATTAAACTACCATAAATAACTAAATGAGGTAATTTGTCAAGCGGATGAGAGGGTACGTCAACATTACCAAAAAACTCTCTTGCACACTTATTGCTAGAGTGCCAAGGGTTAAGCTACCACATATATTGATTTGACATTTGAGTACATTTCTCTACTAATACCAGTGTTGTATTCAAGACCAGTCATGATCAATACCAGAGTATTGACACCAAGACTTTGGGGGGGTTGAGACAGAGTTAAGACCCAAGACCACACTTACGATAAAATGTCAAACATGCAAACCATAGCCACTCCTCAGAAACACTATGAAAGATCCCCATTCCCACCAAAAACGAAAGATTCCTCTTCCTTCACCTCTTGTATTGCCATATACTGTATATGTACAGTATATGTGGGTATGTATTTAAGTATTACCATGAGAAATGTCTTGATAAAATAATCAAAAGTCACTGCAGAGGGGAATTTTACGTGTGGGAATTGTCCTTGTTGTTTTCTATGAGCAAACACAGTAATGATGTTAACGAATAAATCGGACAATACACTGGCAATTTAGTGCTATCCCCGCAGTCGTCGTCTTGACCAATCATGAAATAGCTAGCTGCAGAGCAACAAATGTCTGACAGGCACGTTAGCAGCTAGCTGGTGAACATATTGGAGCAATTAGCAGCTAAACCACAATTGGTGGAGACCAAAAACAGAGCTAAAAGGAGAGGGAATATTGGACTTCCATTTGCCAGGTGGACACAAACACGACTCCAAATGAATGCTAATGTTGCTACGTATCTGCTGGATGTGTAAATAGGTCAACTGTTTGCTAACACGTTAGCCATATTAGCTTTATATGGTGATAATGCGTAAGTGTTGCGTTTACAGCTCGTTTCCACTGCCCACAAGATGCCAAAATAAAATTATTTCAGTTTTAAATCAAGGGTGTGAACACTTCCTCCACCAGTGATACTGTTACATAAACTGTGTACAGTATACTGTATATGGTTTAGAAAAATATGAACCTGCCAAGGAGAAATCAGGTGAATGCTTTTCAACAAGGATAGGCACATTTGAGAGGTCTGAAACATCATATTGTCACAGCAGATGCTGACCTTTATCAAAATGTCAGCTATCTCACTGTGCGATGAATAAGTCATGCTTTCAACGTGCACTCTCTCATGAGGCTCCTTTAGTGTCACCGTATGAAGTTTGTCAAAGTCAAAGAATGATGGCTGGACATTCATGATTGAAGTGTTTCTGACTCTCATGTTAATTCATTCATCAAATCAGACATTTATGCTGAATCTGGGCTATATATTTAAAAAAAAAAAAAAAAAGGGCACTCCACCCATGATGGAGGATCGCCTCTTTGCCAGTGAGGGATCTCTGCCAACATTCAAATGGCCTTAATTGAGTTGGAAGTGGTTTGGAAACGCGTAGTCCTGATTCTCTGTTTGAGATTTAAAAAGGACAGTATCACCTCTGCCTAGTTAGGAGAGAAATCACAGCAGAGATGATGTTATGATGGCTCATTAAGTGGATTGTATTTCCAGTCTTTGGTTAATATATTGCTTTCTCCTAATGGTAAAATCAATTGCTTCCTGCAGCTGATTGATGGCCGCGAGTCGACCCGCGTCAGCGTGCCCTTCCTGCGCTCCAAGATTGGCATCGTGTCCCAGGAGCCCATCCTGTTTGACTGCAGCATCGAGGAGAACATCAAGTACGGCGACAACTTGCGGGAAATCAGCATGAATGAGGTCATCACTGCCGCCAAGAAGGCTCAGCTCCACGACTTTGTCATGTCACTTCCTGAGGTACAGTGGGCGGTTTTGTGTGGACTGTTTGCCAAGCAGATGTCATTAACTCAAGATAACAAAGTTTGTTATCCTGAGTTAACGGTATTAAAAAAGAAAAGTTTGAATCATGTCCGTTTAGAGCTTCCATAGGTTAAATCCACACTAATACGTTTTGGAAAATGATCTCCATCCAGACGAGCATTTTAGGGCCATTACAGAATTAATCTCAGTCCATACTTGGACACGGAAATTGTCACAAATCGCTGGAATAATAGCTTCCCTCCTGCACATGTAGGCAGTAGTAACTTTATAAAATGCTGAATTTAACTGCACAACAGCTGCTAGCGTCAACAACAAGGTCAGCAACGCTTGTAACTCGTTGTCCATGTTGAAATTTACCCCTGTTAGTCGAGGCTGATGTTGTTTGTTTTGGTCTGGAAAAGGTTAACGTAATGGGGCGTGATGCATCAGGTAACGTCAGGTCACGACTGATAAGACCCAATCAGGATGCGAACGAGGGTGTCTGCGTAATCTCCGTTTCTGTCAGTCCAAACTAAAACGCAACCCCGGAGTTTTAAAACTAAAACGGGGGCAGCAACGCTTTCAAACGTCTCCGTTTGAGGGGCTCGAAAACGCCGGAGTAGTGTGGATGCTTGGAGTAAACGCAGCAAAAGTTATGCGTTTTAAAATGAGAACGTATTAGTGCTGATGTAGCCACAGAAAAGACAATTGATGTATTTTTGTGTCCATGTTGGGCTTCCGTAGAAAAGACACAGGATGTAATGTTTTGACTATTTGTGACTTCAGAGTTTAGGCCGACTGATGGTGGATTTTTAAGGCCGATGCTGATATAGATACTTAGTTTTAACGATATGTCCGCCGATGGCAATATTTATATTACATAAACAAATAATCTTGATACGGATCCATTGTTTATTCGTCACGCCATCGGTGTATAAAGGCCTTTAGGATGTTTTGTGCAGACAGTCCCAGGTGACGGAAAAGGCGAGAAAGTCTGAGTGGTAATGGAAAGTTCCAATATTAAGGGCCAGGGGGACACATGACATTTTGTTACTGTTCCTCAATGTTTTCACAAAGTAAACATATTTTTTTATGACCTTACATTGAAAAAGAATACAAATAAGACGTGAAAGGGGATATGACTCACCATATTATTCCATCCTGCCTCAGAAATACGACACCAACGTCGGCGTCCAGGGTTCTCAGCTGTCTCGTGGCCAGAAGCAGCGCATCGCCATCGCCAGGGCGATCATACGCGACCCCAAGATCCTGCTCCTGGACGAGGCCACCTCCGCCCTGGACACGGAGAGCGAGAAGGTACGCTTCATTAAACTCTGAACGCCGCCATCGTGTTGAATCCACACACTCCACATCACAGCACAGCGCATCCGCTTTGATATTCTCCGGGCATGGAGAGCAAGGAGGGCAGGCAGTTAATTATTATTATCATTAACATCATTATCATTCATCATCTCTATTATTATCACCAGCAGCTCACAGTGCATACCAGCCCTCCAGTAGGGCCTCTTTAAGATGTCTTCGCAGTAGCTTTTCAACCTCAAATGGCTGAACCACGCTGAGGAGCAAAGAGGCCTCTGCAGCGCGGTTGATACGCTGGAACATCGTAATGATAGTAATCAACGCATGATTGTGAAATTGCTGTAATTGTGAGGCTCGTGCGTCTGCTGTGTGGGAGAACCGATGATGGATGGGCTGTGTGCGAGTCGGTTAACGCCGCTTCCTGTTTGTGTTGTCATGACAGACCGTGCAAGAGGCCCTGGACAAAGCAAGGGAAGGCCGGACCTGCATTGTCATCGCCCACCGCCTGTCCACCATCCAGAACTCTGATATCATCGCCGTCATGTCCCGGGGCTTGCTGATCGAGAAGGGATCGCACGACCAACTCATGGCCCTGAAGGGAGCCTACTACAAGCTGGTTACCACGGGAGCACCAATCAGCTAACTGCTCGGGGAAACAATAGCCAATTAGCAAGGCAGCCGAGAGAGACGAATGTAAGAAGCAGTGTTATTACCGCACATTCAGAGAGAGACGAAGAAGAAAGAAAAGATACACCTGTTCACTCTGTCAGTATTTATTTTGGGGTATTTTAAAGTCATTGTCTTTCTGTTTGCAACTATAACCTTCACTTGATGCAGCGGTATTCAGAAGTGTATCCCACAATTCAACAGTCTACAGCGCCAAACCAGTCATTAAACAATAATCAACAAAGAAGTTGAATTCCATGCCATGCTGGATTGAGTCGAAATATTATTTATATTATTCATATCCAAACACAACGTAGTTACACCTCCACAGATGGTTATCATTTAATGTATTATTACTGTAATATAGAAAATCTGTTCTTCTTGCTGAAAGTAATCAGAATAATTTATACATATATAATAACAATAAATGTTTAATATATCATTTTATCAATGGTTTTGACAAAATGGTTCAACATTTACGGTAATACGCCCTTTTGCTCTCTCGCCAAGAGTTAAGACCTTTACACGCCGGGAGCGTGACAAATAAGTGACACGAAAATGCGAAATACTCGCTCATGAATAAAATATTATATATTATAGGGTTTTATTGTGAAAGGTAAAAGCAGAAGGAGTGGATCTGGTCTGCGCTGCCTTTGTCGAGGTTGAAAGGAGGAATAAACTTTGCCGTTCTGGTTTGGACTACGGAGCCTCCGAGTTGTTGTTTCATAAATATAGGTGCAACTCAACCCAGTTCCGCACAACGCGATTGGTTAATGTCTTTATTCGTGGTGCGAAAGCTCAGAAAAATTGACCTTTTTCCGGAAAAAAAGTACGTCCCTTTTTCGCCGAGTAATATTTGCGTTCTAAAGACTCATGACAAAAATAACAGTTCGAAATAACGCAACTCACCTTGTTCCGTACAACTTGTTTGATTGATGTCTTTATTCGCGGTGCGAAAAGTTAAGAAAACTGATCTTGTTTCGGAAAACAACTTTTTCGCCGCATAATATTCGCGTGAAAAAAAACCCCACATGCCTGTATGCTATGCTAAATATGAAGCTAGACCCAGCAGTTAGTTAGCTTAGCTTAGCATAAAGACTGATAGCAGGGGGAAACAGCTAGACTGGCTCTGTCTAGAGATGAAATAATCAGCACCTCTAAAAGCTCACTATTTAACATGTTATAGCACATAACTCCAGTAAAACCACGTGTCAACTTTACAGAGTTTTTAGCGGTGCTAACTTGGACCGAGGCTAGCTGTTTCCCCCGGCCTCCAGACTTTAGGATAAGCTAATCACCTTCTAGCTTTAGCTTATCTATCTTCTCATCTAACTCTCAGCAAGAAAATTGATAAGTGTATTTCCCCAAATGTCAAATAATTCATTTTTTTTTAACTTTTTATTAGACAGAAACGATTCAAAACAATGTCATTCTATGCGTCTTATGTATAGTAATCTATGTGCTTCTAGATAATTACATTTAATTGCTTCATCAGATGTA
This sequence comes from Sebastiscus tertius, assembly GCA_916701665.1. Classification (NCBI taxonomy): domain Eukaryota; kingdom Metazoa; phylum Chordata; class Actinopteri; order Perciformes; family Sebastidae; genus Sebastiscus; species Sebastiscus tertius. The sequence goes on along the minus strand of CAKAOH010023403.1, from coordinate 11,408 downwards.
TATTCCTCCTCCCAGCTCCTGAATGTGTGTTTGTTTTTCATCTGATTGTAACTTTAATGCTGTATTTTTTTATGCTTTATGTGGGAATTAAATAAAACCATCGACGTGTCTGAGCCATGCATTAGTGTGAATATGAGGAACGGCCTCATAAATCAAGCGTGTCCCAGCGAGCTCTGATAAACTTCAGTCGTAACGAGCACCTGGACGCTGTTGGCAGCTACTGGAGACACATCACACACAAGTGGCCACTTGACTGCTCACAAATGCTGCGAATGTTTGATTGCCAGCCCAACAAGATCTGTGTATTTCCCCTTTCCTCGAAGCAAAGTTGTAGCTGATGAAAACCAGTTTTGTTTAATAGTTTTGTAACAGTTAATTATGCCTTGGAGTAATTAAATCTCTAATAATATATACTACAATGAAAGTTTACCTGTTTGTGGTCATGTCAGGCATCTTTTCGTTGTTCCAGTGCATTTTAAACACCTCACAGGTGTTTTCAGTTAAGCTAATTAGGCCTGTGCTCAGGTTGGAGGTGGGTGGAGCTACGCTGGTGATCATGTGAGGTCTCTGGACCAATAACGCTAAATTTGGCGAGGAAAAACTGGCATGGACATTTTCAAAGAGGTCCCTTGACCTCTGACGTCAAGATATGTGATGTAAATGGGTTCTCTGGGTACCCACGAGTCAGATATGCCCACTTTCTGATAATCATATGCAGTTTGGGGCAACTCATTGTCAAGTCAGCACACTGACACACCGACAGCTGTTGGGCTTGAGTTTGCCCTGTTACGATTTAAGCATATTTTTATGCTAAACGCAGTACTTGTGAGGGTTTCTGGACAATATTTGTCATTGTTTTGTGTTCTTAATTGATTTCTAACTCTACTAACTAACGTGACATACATTTGCATAAAGCAGCATATTTGCCCACTCCCATGTTGATAAGAGTGTTAAATACTTGACAAATCTCCCTTTAAGGTACATTTTGAATAGATAAACAATGTGTGATTAATCGCAATTAAATATTTAAACAGCCCTAATTCAGTTAAAACCTTAACTGCTTGTTGTCGGTTTTGGGCCTCCATATATTGCACCACTAAATGAGAGAAAGCGGCTCCTGCTTTCAACTGCATTATGATGGAATAATTTTGACGGCAAAACAAGGGCAAGGAAACGGTCACTGTGATGGATTATACGTCTCGAGTGAGTTTCGGTCTCAGCAGCCGGCAGCAGAAATGAATACAAATCACATGCTGCCTGGAAGGAACTGTAGGAAATCCACCTAAAAATGAATAGTGCGCTCTGAAAAAACCCTCTAAAATATGTGTGATTTGTATTTAATAGGCTAAAAAAAAAAAAAATTCTAAACGTTTAATTCTAAACGAGAAATTTATTTTTCTAGCCGTCAGTCAAGATGATATGTAATAAACACAGAAAAACGCTGTCAGTGTTCGTACCAGCACAGCAAATCACAACCGCATTTGCAAAACACTGCTGCCTTCCTCTGAGACACATGTTGGGATAATGCATGGCAGGGCTTCCTGCTATGTGAAGATAATGCCGGATGGCGGCATTTCAGGGCTTAGCCGTTTATAGCTGAGAGCTGCTGTAGGCCTCTCCCTCTACTTTTTAAACCATGAATAAGCAGTTTGATAGCATAACACAGCTACTTAAGAACTCCGTGACTGAGTGAATTCTCTGACTCTGACAGGAATATTTAATTCCCGCGCGGCCGCTTCATTCTCTATTCCGTGTTAACAGGTGTTGACGCCGCTGCTCGTGACAGCCGCGCCGTCAGAGTGCAGATGTCAGAGACACTTCATCAGTTAGTTGGTAATATGTGATCACACCACACTGACCTCTGGGAAATTGAGTCTTTAATCACAACATCTCCAGACCCAGACTCCTGGTAAATTAGCATTCCTTAGATGCGATCTAATCTCGCCCGCTTCCCATGCCAATTCATTCAGCGAGAGGACGCGGTTTGACTTTGTGCCATGTAGTGTCAATGCAATTCTGATTGATGAAAACAGGCGCCCCGGGCTGAGGGGACGTGTCTCTGTTGGGTGTGATAAGCAAGCCTCCTTCCGTATGATCTCGGTCCACATAAACAAGCCCAGGCGAACACAGAGAATATTATAAGCTGCTTCTTTTCTGATTCCAAAATGTTGCTGGGCTGTTAATTGTAAATTCTTCATGGTAATTTCTAATAAAACTTTAAAAACTAATTAAGCTCAAAAGGAATATTGACGGTTAGGTCACAAAGTAAACTCACTTTAGATGCATTCACATGTGTGAGCCTCTCATAATTACATCCCCCCCCTCTTTAATTTCCCATAAGGATAATTTGTTTTGCCGCCCTGGCCTCACGTGCCGCGTGCCGGACAGCGGGTCTCCGAAGGATTTAAAGCGCTGACAGTCAAGAAGTCATTACAGCTCACTGAGAGGATGGCCGGCAAATTGGTTGGCTTGCAGGAACAGTAAATAAGACGGAGGAGGAAGAGGACCCCTTGTTTTTTTCGCCTTGTCAATAGTTGGCCCTGGGGCGGCGGTGTCTTGAGTCAGAATTTAAATGTTGCAGTGAAAGAGAAGAAATTAAAACGAGACCTGGCTTCAGGCTAGAGAGAGCGGAAAGAGAAAAGTTCTGTGTTTAATCTCCGGGAGCAGCTGGAGGTTATGTTCTAGCTACGAGTGACTGTAAGTGTGTGTTTGCGGTTCGAGTCTTCACTCAAAAGCTCAATCGTGCTAAAAGGCTGCTTTTGTTTGGCAGCTCCGTTCAAGTGTCCTCTTAACTTAGAATATTATTCAGTTCTGAAAACATGCTTGACCTTTAGTAGACACAAAACAACAAGTGGGGTGAAGACAAATACTAGAATGTAACACAGAGCTGCATAAACAAATAAAAATGTTTGATCCTAGATTTGTTATCATGAATCTGATATTAGGTTATGTAATTTGCAACCCGGTCTCACGGGAAGACGTATAAATAGCACAACATTACACGGACATTCTGCGTGTTTGTACGCCGCTTTTCACCTGTTATTTGTAGCCTACGACACGTAACAAAACTACGGTAACGTCCACAGTTAGGTTTAGGCAACTAAACCACTTAGTTAGGTTTAGGAAAAACATCATGGTTGGGCTTAAAAAAAGTACGTACACTAAGTAAAAGTCTGGTGATGGCGAACACTAATGGATTTTTAACGCAGAGCTGCATTTGGACTGAGATTTGGTATCATGAAATTATTATTAGGTTATCTAATTTGCAACCCAGTCTCACAAGAAGGCGTGTAAACAGCACGGCTTTTCATAGACATTCGGAAGTGTCATGAAGACGCATTTGAGCCTTTTTGCGTGTCCACACAACAAAACTACGGTAATGTCCGCAGTTTAGGTCGAGGCAACGAAACCACTCACTTAGTTTATAAACTTATTTTAAAACCTAAGTAAAATAAGTACGGAAACAACGTAACATAAGTACCGAAAACACGCCCCAAACGTCACTAAAAAACACGTCACTAATGTAACCTACAAAGCAAAACAGAACTTGAACAGCGGTCTCCTGGTTGAAAGTCCTGTGTTTGTTGGACCCTCACTTTTTACTCTACGTCACTAGCTCTGAGCATGGCATATTTACGCGGATGCATTCGTATTGCACGCTTAATGCCTTGTGCATTATCGTTGCATTCATACGAATGGTAATTAGTGTCTGGTCTTTGATTCTTCCAGCTTTAACACAGGAAGGCAGGGCAAACATTAAAAGCTGCTTCGGCTTCCTTTCTTGTCTTCGGTCGGGCTCAAACATGGTCAGTCTCATAAAACTGAAATTACAGCGGCCACTGTAAAAATAAATCCATTCTTGAAGATGTATCATTAACCCAAGGGGAAGTGAAAAGGATCTACAATAGAACATGAGCCTAATTTCATCATTACTGATGACCATCATTATCATTAAAGCTTTTCATTATCATAATCATTATTACAACACCAATAACAGAGTTACTGTGACCCACAGGGTAAGGGCCGTAATACGCTTGTTGTTGGTCATTAATATAAGAATGGAAGGATTGACTGAACGTAGAATATAGATGCTTACAGAGAATAGAGGATGTGTGCAGCACAGCGGTAGAAAACACATTTCCACAACGCCATGGAAGCTTATATATGGACATTTTCAGGAATCAGAAATGGAGAAACCAGCCGCCAGCCGCCGTCTAACTTCCGTTGCTCCTAAAGTAGTTATTATGGTATGGATGACCTCTGAGCGAGGCAAACGGCGATACCACGGTTTCCCCCTTAGCAGCTCATGTTATCATAATCTTGAAAAGAGAGTAGTGAGCGGAGGGGTACTCAGTCGGTTGCAATCTGCAACCACACCAATAGTTAGCAGTTTTTTTTTCTTTCAACTCTCGTCCCAAAATTAATTTTCATCCTTCCTGATCCTATTTTTTTTTTGGCCCTCGGGGACAACGTGACGTCCTAAAGCTCGAGCCCTGTCAGGGAGGTGGACTCCGTGTTTAAAATGTATGGAAACGGTCTAAAAGAAAGGCTGTAAAATGTGTGAAATTTAACTTCAGGATTCCTGCATAAACCCTGCATTCATTCATTCCTACTCTCAAAGATGAGACTTTACAATCACTTTGCACCTCCATGCTGACCTTTCAGATGTACTCCATTGTGATGGAGACCACCTGGTATTCTGCATGCAGCGTTGGAACATGTGAATGAACATTACGCCTCTATTAAAACCAGAACTCAATTTCCTCTTTATCTTCGTAATGGTGAATACACCTGATGAAAAAAGAAAAAAATTCACAATTATAACAGCAAGACATAAATTGCAAATTATAACCTGTGAGTATTGTTAAGTTCTGAGCGCCGCGGCTGGCCTCGGGTAAGCCTATCCATTACTGAAGCATTCAAATGGTAATTTAAGTTTCCGCAGGCAAGTTGTGGAGGCTTTTTTATGAGGCTGTGTAAGCAGCTCAGCTTGCATTAAGCGCAGACCTTTGTCACCCCGAATTCACCGTTTCTAAATAACAGGGATGTGTGAATCTTAAAATCAAGGTGATTATTTTGTATAATGGCTTTCCTGGTGTATTTCTTTTCCATTTTAGGGCACAGATGTGAACCTCGCTAATGTGCCATTCAGCATTTATGAATAAAATCTGCACAGCCTGCCGAGATCACTCACAGTTGTTTGTTTAAATCAAACGCACCTCGGAGACTCGGTGGAAACGATCTGAACATGAGGCCGGGGATAAAAGCACAGCAGTCTGTTTACATGCACGTCAATCTGGATCAGATCTGCTGCTGAGCTATGTACATCTGTACCGCTCTTTGACCTTGGATGCTGCTCAGGGAAAGAGCGTGTTTCACATGTATGAAGTGTACGATGAATCTCCTGACTCATTAGGAAAGCAGGGCGAGACACTCTGTCGTCTTTAATCCAGAGATGCCACGTTACGAGCTCTTTGGGAGCTTCGCTCTGCTGACCCCGATGATAAGGAAATATCCCCACTGGGATGAATAAAACCGGCGCGTGGACAGCCATATTAAACTATATCACGGCTAGGCGTTCATTGTTGATGCAGCTGCTGCTCCTGGGAACCCGGAGCAGCCACCTTTCCTGTAACATTGTGTGATTTGTTGCACCTCGGACCGATATTTCTCATTTGGGCTCGACTCCCTGAGAAATCCCCTTGTTCAATCCCCCTTGAAAGAACCCGAGATAACATTAATGTGCTGCTGTCTAAATCGTATGCTGTCTGAGAGCAAAATTCTCAATCAGATACAGTCTCTGAACAGGCCCATTAGCTGGATTAGCAAATAGCTTTTCAGCAAACGAGGCAATGATTGACCTTGCCGTGATACTCGGCTGACAACCTGCGAGCTTGGCTGATGCTCATTGAGCGTTTGTTGCGCTACACAGCTCTGACATCCCACTCAGTGAGCTGTGAAAGACTGATTTGAAAGAATAACTAAACCAAGACATCAGTCTGTTACCGGGGCCTTTGATAATGAAACATGCAATTTGCAGAAATACCATCTTGGTGCTTTCCTGCGGAGCAACGGCTGCTGTTTACCACCTGTGTTCATGAACTTAGACGGAACAGGTTGGCTCTCATTATTTCTGTAGTATTCTACCCCTGACGCAGGCATCCTTTCGTTGTCGTTATTATACATGACATATAACGTACAACTGGTACATACCCAAGTCCTACCCACAATCTACATTGAACCATCCAAACAAAAGAACAGCAGCGTGTTGTTGCCACCATGACAAACATATATGTGCCCAGGTTTTTGTCAGAACACACATAATAAAACATACCAAATTTCGTACGTAAAATTCACACGAAAATTTATGAAAGCTGATGTTGTGGGTTCTCGTGCCGGGGCAAAAACGGACCTCGATTTCAGACGAAATATGTGTTTGACCAATGAAATCCTTGGTTCCAACTGATCGGCATCATTCTGCATAATAATTAGTCACGCACTTCTGTTTGTTGCACGGAGAGGGTGTATTTTCGGAACAATGGGCGTTTGTTTTCGGGGTAATGGGCTGTCGGACAAATGGCCTTTTTTCGGAATAACAATGGGCTGTCCCTTCTCAACACCCAATTATATACGACAAACACTACTACTTCAACAACCAGATAAAGGAGAATATATGGCTTGAGATCACAGAGCAGCTGGGATACGATGAAGATGGTGATGTAGCTGATATGCAATTGCTAACGTTATATGTTGTTGTATTTTCTGTATTCCCACACCGCATTTTCACATCGCACTGGCGAGAAGAAAGAAAGTACAATAAACTTTTCATGTTATAGCAACGTACCATTCATGAGAGGTGTTGATTTTGTTTAATAATGAGAACGTTTTGTGAAATAACAAGTTAAAGTGATGTTAAAAAAAGGAATAAATGGCATTTATAACAAGAAAAATAGATTATTACATAAGCAATATCTTGTTCGATTGTGAAAATGATATTGTTAAAGTGAGACCATTTTCTCATTATAACGAGAAACTGAGGAGATTTTTTTGTCATGGTGGCAGCATTTTGAAAATTAAAATTACCTGTCTAACGTTCTCACAGTCAAACTACATTAAATAGAAAACTAAATTGAAGTAATCATGAATGAAGTGTAGTTAGTCTCTATAACAGTAATAGCCTACCGATCATTACTCCCAAGAGCCTTAATCCTTTGGAGGAGCTCTTTCCGAGCCTCCCCCTGAGGCTGAATTCGGCTCACAGATCATAAGTGCCCCCTCAGCGCAGATAGTTTATCTGTGAGGACTAAAAAAAAAAAATGGAAAAGCAGTAGTTAGTAATCACACATTACATTGATTGGATGCCGTGTGAAATCATGAAAGGGTGGCCTGAGTGTAGTGGCAACAAGGATGCAGAATAAAACAAGTTTACTGAAAGAATTAAGGATAAATCAATTACAAAATACCGGAGGGTGGGCGCTTCACTTCCACGATGACGGCGTCGGTCGGGACGGCGTTATCAGCGGTGCACATGCACTAAAACGAAAAGCTCAGAGAAGCTCTGATTACAACACACACAGAGGGAGAGTGACTTCATTCTCTGCTCAGGTAGACATTACTCCTCTATATCTTTATATAGCATTAATGCTCTAAATTTTGAATTTAGCACTTTTAAATAGTTATTTATTTCAATATTTATTTATTCGTCTTCACATTTATTAACTTATTTTCACATTGATATACTGTATATATTTATTAATTTCTACATTTTTTTCCACATTCTCTTTTTTGGCAAAGTTTTGGGCCATAAAACTAAAACAAAGAGCTGAAAGAGACTAAAACACTGTAGAACTGAGAGTCATCTGTGGGTTCATCACTACATGCCAACTCCTTTCACATTACACAATCATTGGCCCCTCCACCTCACTAACCGCCGCTACGGAGAAGGACAAGCTACCTAGCTAGTCATCCGTCTCCAGGAGCCGTGTCCGCACTCGTCCCCGCCATTTCCTTTTGTTCTAGTCAAATGACCACCGAAGAAAGTTCAATGCCAACTCAACTCCTATTCTATTTCTATGGTGCAGCTTTAAACACCTGGTGACCCCTCAGACGTGTCTTAGGACCCCTTGAGGGTTCCCAACCCCCAGGTTGAGAACCCCTGTATTTGACAGTAATGATAAAAAAAGACATACAAGATGTTCTCGCTTTGTGAGTTAGTAATATTATTATTTTGTGGGTCAGGTGGAGCCACTAAATACTGTTATGTGTAAAAAAGTGTTAACCTTTTTATTCTGTATAACAATTATAGTTTTGCTGGTTTACCTCACAAGGGTGGACTTCACAGTGGTTACAACATGTGCGCGTGTGTTTGTACTGTTGGCAGGGTGTAATTACTGTGCTGTGCCTATTTGCATAAGTAATTAGTCCTGACAGACACTGGTCTTTTACAGTGTTTAGTCAGCCAGCTGAACGCAAACAAGAGGAAAGGACTTGCTGGAAAAAAATGCTGAAAGTGAGTGTTGGCTGCTCTCCTAATTCGCTACAAACATCCCAGCAGTACATGTCAAAACACTGAAACTCAATGTCACACAAATTGTGAGATTAAACTGCATCAACTTGCCAGCTGTTCACCCAGAATGACACCCCCATCCCCCCACCGGTTCAGCAGCGAAAACCAGCGAGATTAAAGTCGAGATCTGAGAAAGTTTGCTCGGCTGCGACTAAAACCTCAAAGGGCGTGATGAAATAAAGCACATGAAAGTAAAAGCGGGTCGCCATGTTCAATGATTCCGTGTCGGTGAGTCGCCTCCTTCCTCATCTGAGCTGACACTGTTGTTACAACCCCCTGAGGTGGGACAGCCAGTGGAAAGGGGTGATTTGTCATGATTGGGTCGGTGTAGACTCCTTCGATATTGCCCCTGGGGGGGTGCGGGAGTCTGAGCTGACAGTGACATAATTCACATGTGCACTTCTGTCTAGTGCGACGTTATGTGTGTAAATTTTTATTTATGTGCGTCCCCAAAACAAAATGTTAGTGTATTCGACTTACCTTACAGTGCCAGACAAGGTTACGCTTATTATGACCATAAAGAAGCCCGGAGCAATTCTCTTGGCTGCGGTTATTGTGTCCCGCGATTATCTCCCATCAGCCCTGAGCCGTCACATCCCCCACAATCCCCCACTGACACGGGCCCACCGCCACTTAATTTCATTGTCGATTATCTTCCAGGGCGCACGGAAGAAGAACTCCTGTATTAAGTAAATTGGAAGCGATAGGAGGGAGGAAGAAGCCTCTGATATAATGTAGCGGCTGACCTTGCGCTACAAATGTGACCTTGGCCTGCTGGGTAATTGAGTTTCTCCCCCTCCTCTGCTTTTTCTGAGCACTTTGTTGAATTTGATGTTTGATTATCGCCAAAAACTTTTCTTTTTATCCATCTCTGCAGAGGTAATATCCTTTTTCTTTCACCCACATGCATAAACCTAGACGTAACCAACAGAGCACCTGGAGTCGAGGGGTGAATAATGGCAGCTATTAATCTCCCGGACACTCGAGGTTTGATCGAATTTTCCGCAAAGCTAGCCTTGACACCGCGCCGGATTTTTCATCTATTCAGGCTTCACATTGTCAGTCATTTTTTTTTTTTTTTTTTTTTTTTTTTAGCTGTGTACCTCCGCGTTCAAGCCTGGATCTGTGTGATGGATGGGAAGGACTGCAAACAGCTTATCAGTGCAGGGGATGGTGGAGAGAGAGGAGCTGACAAGGGAGATGACGTGATTACGGAAGGTCAGGCGGAGCGACATCATGTCGAGAATTGCGTTAAAAACTAATCAGATCATGTGGAGAGTCCGTTGCTGTACATGTTGGACCTTAGTTCTGTAGTTTTGGGAACATATTTATGAGACCTTGAAATGCAACAACATTATTAAAAAGTGTCAGACAGGGAGAGCAACGAGAACATCAGACAGGTTTACACTGGCCCGAGGTTAGTCAAATTTATTTAGGAGAGAAAACGAAGGTTAACGGTAAAATTATTCCCCACACTGTGTCTACGGACTGACTTATTACTGAACTTTGACCCTCTGTATTTAAAGTAGTTGTTCACACAGTTTTCCTGTGCAATTTGGACATACTTTACTTGAGAATTTGGGCATTTTCTGCTACATTATACTTCTACTCCACTACATTTCAGAGTGAAATATTGTACTTTTTGCATAAAGCAGCACTCCCATGTTGATAAAATCTCCCTTTAAGGTACATTTTGAACAGATAAAAAATGTGCGATAAATCACGACTAACTATGGGCAATCATGCAATTAATTGTGATTAAATATCTTAATCAACTGACAGCCTTAATAGTTACTAATTGCTTTTTACATTAAAAAAACAACATATAATATGCTAACATGATATGATCTATCGCAGTACTATATTATTACTATAGTATAGAATGCAAAGCATCTAAAGTTGACTCCACATTGATGAACTACATCATTAAAATGCTCTTACATGTATTTGTTTAGGGGTAAAAACAGAATAATATATTAGTTAACAATATAACACAGTGAAAGAGCCATTTTCATACTTTTATACGTTCTATAGGCTCTAAGTACATTTTGCTGATAATACTTCTGTGCTTTTACTTATGTAATATTTTGAATTTAGGAATATTTTTAGACCATGGCATTTCTACTTTTACTTAAGTAAAGGATGTGAGTACTTCTTCCACCCGTAGACTGTATATAAGAAGTGGACGCAGTCACCGTGATGTCACCCATTGGTTTGTGGACTTCCGTTTTGAAGCCTTGAGTTCGGCATTTTGGCCGTCGCCATCTTGGTTTTTTGCAACCAGAAGTGACACAAGAGGGTGGAGCTACACCGAACAATGAATGAGACATTTTAGGCGACAAAAATGTTACAATTAACTTCCATGAACTGAAAACACACTGTGAAAGGGTTAAAGTTCTAAGATGAAAACACGGACAACTCCCAGATCGTACAATGCCGTGGTAGCTACTTGTCAATCACAAGGTAGCCTCGCCCTAAAGCATCCCCTGCTTTATGGTCTAATTGACTCTAAATGGGACCATAATTTACTAAATGAACATCATGCTGTATTGAAGAAGACTTGAAACTAGTGATTGAGACCATAAACTCATGTTTACAATGTTTACTGAGGTAATAAATCAAGTGAGAAGTAGGCTCATTTTCTCATAGACTTCTATACAACCAGACTTCTTTTTTGCAACCAGAGGAGTCGCCCCCTGCTGGCTGTTAGAAAGAATGCAAGTTTAAGGCACTTCAGCATTGGCTTCACTTTTTAGACCTGGATGAGAGCGGATTACATGGAAAATAAAAAGTCAAATGTTAGTTGCAGGTCTGTGATGGGACTCTGAGACTCTGGTCTACT
>CAKAOH010023402.1:30205-47217 GCA_916701665.1 Sebastiscus tertius | reverse complement strand
GACATTTTTCTGACCTTTTTTTGGATGTTTTTTTTTTTTTTTCTTACTTTTTTCAGACATTTTTCCGAACATCTTTCATATTTCTTTCGGACAATTTTCTGACTTTTGGACATTTTTGAGACAATTTTGAGACATTTTTTTGGACATTTTAAACTGAGCCTGCTACAACCTGTTATAAGTGAGTGACTAACTTTTTAGCTAGTTAACACTTACCAACAGACTTTTTTTTTAACTAGCTAACTAGTTACACAAACCAGAAAAAAACTAGAAAAAAGTCGTAATATTACGAGAATAAAATCATAACTTAACGAGAAAAAAAGTCGGAATATTACGAGAATAAAATCATAACTTAACAAGAAAAAAAGTCGCAATATTACGAGAATAAAGTCATAACTTCACAAGAAAAAAAGTCGTAATATTATGAGAATAAAGTCATAACTCTATGAGAAAAAAGTCATATTACGAGAATAAGATCATAACTTAACGAGAAAAAAAGTCGTAATATTACGAGAATAAAGTCATAACTTTACGAGAAAAAAAGAAAATTCTCATAATACTACGACTTTTTTCTCTTAAACTTCTGACTTTATTCTCATAATTTTACGACTTTATTCTCAAAATCTCAGATTTATTTCTTTTCCCTCAATGTGGCCCTAATACTCCGTCGTACTGTCGTACCATAGACCTACAACAATGATAAATAAAAATGAAAACGTAAACAAAAAACAGTTATTCATTTCCATTTTTAAAAACCCACACTGGAGAGGAGCAAAAGAGCCGTATGTGGCTCCAGAGCCGCAGGTTGATGACCTCTGGGTTAACTGAAGACCCTTGAGATCTGCTTGTTCTGATGTGTTGACATGAAACTGTAGTGTCACTGTAATCAATGCAAACGCATCAGAACAGGTGCTATATGATCAAACTTGAGTTTAGTTTGACTTTATTGTGAAACAGCTGCAGCCGCGTATCAGCCGTCCCGTCTAAAAGCAGGTATCTGCAGAGAAGTAGAGCCTGTAATCCTTTAAGAGGATCAGGTCTGAGATCCAGGGGGAAGGGATAAAGGACCCACTAACTGTCTATAGTAGCCTGCGCAGCACATGGCATCATCGCTGTCATCTTGACACAGTGAAATGTGCTGAGCACTTTGGGCACTTTGGTGGAGTATTTATGTCTTTTTATAGAACATTAAACAGCGATGGAGGCCGAGGCTGCGTACCAGTGTTGTTGCAGTCATTTCCTACATGGATCCTGAATATTACTGATACAGCTGAGAGGAGGAGGAGTTAAGGTAAGTATGCACACATCACAGTTATGCCTTTTATTATAGTGTTACATGAGTTAAAAATGATGCCCGTTGTTGCTTTTAAAAAGAATTAAACACACATGACACGAGAGTGTATATTTATGATGGTGAAATGAATCCACTCGTCCCGTACAGACAGCCATGCCAGTACTGGAGGTGATCTGCAGCCTGTTTGGCTGGTTCTGTCTCTACCTGGTGTTCTGCTGTACCTTCATTCAGCGGGGACCCGAGTGGAACTGCCGGCTGGTCACGTTGTCCCACGGCGTCCTCATCTCGCTGCTGACGGCGTACGTCCTCTTCGTGGACGGACCCTGGCCTTTCACACATGCAGGTCAGCGGGATATACAGTATACCTGGAATATGTTGCTACTATATTAGGAATGTAGACACAAAATTACATTACATTAAAGGTCCCATATTGTAAAAAGTGAGATTTTCATATCTTTTATATTGTAAAGCAGGTTTAAGTGCTTTATAAATACTGTTAAACTATCAAAACGCTCAATATACGGAGACATACACACCGCCCGTATTCAGAAATTGCGCGTTTGAAACAAGCCGTTAGGATTTTTGTCCATTTGTGATGTCACAAATCTACAATATATAGACCATCACACAGTTTTAAACATAAACATTCTAAATGTGTCCCAGTTTATTTCCTGTTGCAGTTTATGTGAATAACATCAGCTGACAGGAAGTAAACATGAACCCAAACTGTTGCCCAGCAACGCAATTCCGTTGCAATTCCATTGAAGTGCACTAAAACGGAGCGTTTCAGACAGAGAGGGTAAGTACAGGTATATTCAGGCAGACAGTATGAGGAAAACAATGTGTTTTTTTTTAATATTACAGCATGTAAACATGTTCTAGTAGAAGCATAAAATCAAGTATAAGTAACCTGAAAATGAACACGATATGGGACCTTTAAACTCTCTTACCTGACCATGGTCCTATCCACCTCCCAGGTACAGACAACACCGAGCTCCAGACCTTCGCCCTGGCCGTCTGCCTCGGCTACTTCCTCTTCGACATGGGCTGGTGTGTGCGCTACCACACCGAGGGTCCCGTCATGCTGGCCCACCACGCCGCCAGCATCGTGGGCATCCTGCTGGCTTTGTTCATGGGAGTGTCGGGCTGCGAGACCTGCGGGGTCATCTTCGGCAGCGAGCTCACCAACCCCCTGCTGCAGACCCGCTGGTTCCTCCGGCAGCTAGGCCTGTACAACAGCCTGCTGGGCGACGCCGTGGACCTGCTCTTTATCCTACTGTTCGCCACCGTGCGCGTGGGAGTGGGCACGGTCATGTTTTACTGCGAGCTCACTTCTCCCAGGACCACGCTGATAATGAAGCTCGGCGGCGTGGCCATGTACGGACTGGCCTGGGTGTTCATGGTAGACATTGCCAGGTTTGGCTACAAGAAAAGTAGGGCGAAGTATAGAAGGTGGCGAGAAAACCACAAGCTCAAAGAAATCAACGCACAAAAACTGGATGGACTCTCAGACAAGAGTGACTGAAACTCATCTTAAAGATAGTTAAACTCACAGTTCTTGCAGAGACAAAGGCTTACAAAGCTTCTACAGTTTTAAAGGTGCTACTGTAAATACTCTGTCATCAATAAATTAACATTTGCAGCAGTAATATCAATCCAAAAGCATCATATATAATAGTAAAACACTGACGGGGATTATTTTACTGACAATACTTGCATACTTTTATTTAAAGGGCGGGTTCATCTGCGTTCTTTTCCAATTTTTTTAAATGGAAACGCCCTCTCAGCCGTTATCAAAAAGCAGTGACGTGGGTTTCCACAGTAAGCTAATCAATAAGGTTATGAATAATGTGAACGCTAGCTCTAGCTGAGTCAACGTTAGCTGTGCTAAGTTTGGAAATAACTGAAAGGGTTAGTTCTGATTTTTTGAGGTGGGATTGTACGTATACTCCTGCGTTCTACAAGGTATAATTACTGTTTTTGTGAATGTAGTCTGGTGGCTTTGAAGACCACAATATATCGGCTTCAGTTCCCCGTCAGAAAGGGTTGTCAAAGCCACCAGACTCCATTCACAAAAACACAAATTTCACCTCTCAGAACACGGGAGTTGCTGGTCTACCGCTGCATCGATCGGTTCGTTTGTTTGTGTTATTGTGTGACTTTCTGATCTGAACTAACGTGGCGTCCACAGCAGTACATTGCTTAGCTTCCTGCCGGTACTTCTGTCTGCGTCTCCAAACTGGGAGCACGCCGACCGCCATCTAAGTTACTGTATGTAACGTTTATACACTGACTATAAGCCAAGCGTAAAAACGTGTTTGCAGCATGATGAGTTTTTCACGTTTTTTTAATGCGCATACAAACATTTTTTCACTATGACGAGCTGAAATGCCTGCTGTCAAAGTCTTTTTTTACTACTGCAGTGAAGGCACCAATCAAACCAGTCTTGGTCTAGATTTTATTTATGGTAATTACACTAAATTCTGTGATGTTCAATCGCATCATTTGATAGGACGCCTAAAACGCTTTGCATCTAGAAAAAAAAATGTGTCAAACTGCTTTACTGTTTTTTTTTTTACTCCAGTCTACCAAGTGTGCTTTTTAAACTGATCTGGGTTTCTAATAGAAATAGCTCTGAACCAGGACGCAGAGGTCAGCTAAAGGTCACTTATTTGTGGTTTAAATCCACAAGCAGATGTTGGTAATGAGTGAAACAGTGTTGAGATATGATGTTCGATGTTCAGTGTGTCAACCTTCATACGAGGTTTTAATAACGCTGCCATAATGTAAACAGGCCAGAATCATCTTTTCATGTAGCTCTCAGACTTACTTTCACTTATTTACAATAACATATTATCAGCTGCAACAAACTGAATTCTATCAAAGCAGACAGTGAGATAGTTTATATGTCAAAATAAAGCTTTTGTGGAAAAACGTTTTTTATTAAATGACTAGAAGTAACCAAATGTCGCTATCTGTTACTTAATTTAGTTCTTGACTTTCATTCTATCCCTGATAAACACTGTCTTTCTGCTGTAAATCCTCACTAGAGCTGTGATTCCCAGCCTTTAAAACAATCCTGATTTAACTCACAAACCCTCATGAAGAGTTATGTATCTCTATGAGCTGTAAGTGCTTCATGCAAAGAAGGATTTTTACCTTCTTGTGTTGTTTAACTTCACTTTTAGAGGCCTGAAGAGGTAAAACTATCCGGTATTTAACCAGAAAAAAACAGATATACAGATACAGAAATGTTTTTGTTCTTGTTGTCAATCATCTCACAACCCTTCAGGTTCATCTGTGGTTTGATGAGGTCGATCCAACCTTACAAAGTGAAGCGATGTGGCTCCTTGACAAAAGAAAACACAATTTTCAGAATTTTTTTCCCGTAAATTTATGACTTTATGAAAATATAAACTTTTTTTTCTAAGAAATTTTTGAGTTGTTAATGTCAGAGAATTTATGAGAAAATGTATGACTTTATAATCTCAGAGAATATTCGATTTTTTGGAGGGCCATTTTTGAGTTTTTTCTCATAAATTTACCACCTTGATCTCAGAGAATATTCAGTTTTCTTTTTTTAATTTTTTAGTTGTTTCTCATAAATTTACCACTTTAATCTCAGAGAATATCCACGTTTTTTTCTTGTAAATTTCGTACTTTATCACTTCCTGAGAATATTAAATTTTTTGTTTTTTTTCTTTTTTAGTTGTTTCTCGTAAATTTACCGCCTTATTATAATAAAATTTAAGACTTTTAAGACCTTTTTTGTGGAAACTTGATGCTTTTCAAGACTTTTCAAAAACCTGCAAATTGACCTTGTAAAGGAATTGATGTTTACTGTTAAATTCAGAGTGGATTGTTCCTTTAAAGCCACTCGTGTCCTAGCTATAGATGGAGCTCACAAAGATAATTAAGATGCTAACTAAAAATAAAATGACACCTTTTCTTCCCCTTCATTTTTTAACAACAAATCAGCTTTAAATCTCCTCTCTAAAAGGAGCTATTTGTGCTCTCAACAAACATGTTAATAACACGGTTAGTAGCAATGTAATAAAAATAGAACATTTTGAATAGAACATGTATAAAACAGATTAATGGATACTTTACTCTCTTTTTAAGTAGTTTGTGTTAAAACATTACATGATTGCATGGTGTAAAAAAACAACACAAAACCTTTGATATACATAATTGTACATTATATTCCTTTACATTGAAAATAGCCCTTAACAATATTTTTTCAGGTTTGTTTTTTTGTTTTTCTTTTTTTTTCGTATATTTTTCGTCCAAAAATCAAAGTAGTGTAATGTGTGCAGTCTTTTGGCCAGTGAATATTTTCAACAGTCTTTTCAGTCCAACCATTAAAGTGAAGTGCAGAGGTTTGATGAGTGAAGCTTTGTACCTAAAAGGAGATAACGGGCCGGTCGGTGTTGAAGAAGCAGAAGAAGGAGAAAAACCTCCTCACAATATTTCAGTTTTTAGTGTTTGATGACAAACAAAATAAAAGATCTGGACTACAATATGGAAAATAAACTCTACAATAAAGTTCAATTCAATAAATTCACATGTGCACACACTCTGAAAAAGCTTGTAGTATCTAGTATATTGTGCTCCAGGAAAAACACCAGCACACACAATAGTTCTTTTCATAGCTGCAGTTTCCTGCAGTTCTACCAACTGAGGGCAAAATGAGATTTTGATAAAGATTGCACTGTATTTCTATGTGCATTCATTCATTAGTAAGTGCTCCTGATAAAAAACAAATATGAAATGAAGAAGACGTATTTGCCAAATCTGCTCCATTTGATTCTTTAAAGGTCCCATATCATTCTCATTGTGAGGTTCATACTTGTATTTTGTGTTTCTACTAGAACATGTTTAAATGCTGTAATGTTAAAAAAAAGAAGTTATATTTCTCATACTGTCTGCCTGAATATACCTGTATTTACCCTCTGACTGAAACGCTCCGTTTTAGACACATTAAGAATGTTTACATTTGAAACCGTGTAATGGTCTAAATATTGTATATTTGTGACATCACAAATGGACAGAAATCCTAACGGCTTGTTTCAAACGCACAATTTCTGAATACGGGCTGTGTGTATTTCTCCGTATATTGAATGTTTCAATACTTTCACAGTATTTATATAGCACTTAAACCTGCTTTACACTATAACAGACATGACAATCTCACTTTTTACAATATGGGACCTTTAAAACACAAATAAGTCGAGGAGATTCTGTTTCTGCCTCCATCCGTCTGTTCATCCTCATGTATTGTTTTGTTTTGTTTATAAGTCATTATGAACAGGCAGTGATCTGGATCTTTGTTAGCTATATCATGCTTCATTCAAGTGCTATAGGAAATTTAAAGTTTATTTGCTCAGACTTTCAAACCAAGAGGCCAATGCGTAGCCTATAACGCCAATTTCTGACCAAACAAGCCGAGTTTATTCGCTCTAAACCAGTGGCCTAATTCACATTTCATTTCAATTGAATGGAAACACGGCTAATGTTACATTTCTGTTTGTGTATGGATAAAACAAACAAGATATAACATGTTAATTATTGAACTTCAGAGGTGCTGGTATTTTGTTTTTTATCAACATAAGCCAGCGATGCCTCCTCAATTCCGATTTGGGGATGGATTTTACAGAATGAATGTTGCCAAATTAAAAAAAACATAATCAGTGTAGTGAGAGGAGATTTTGGCATTTAACGCTTGCTTTTACAAAATAAGGAAGTCTTTCTTCAAGCATGTTCAACTATGTGGCGTGCTGGACTGAATATGTACAGTAGAGGTTGTCTCTTATTGCAGACTTTTATATATCAAGCTTACAGCAGTGAGTCCTGAATAAGACCATCGACCTTCTTGATCCTCAGAGAATCTTCATGTCTCTTTTAATCTCTGCTTTGCATCCGTGTGACGTCACACGCTCCTCTTTTTCCATTTCATATCTCCAGTGTTTACGATAATTTATGCAGTTGGTTATTATTATTGCAAAAAAAAGTGGCTGAATTGTCCTCGTGTAGCTCCACAGAGTCTCTCCTCCTTATAGTGGAACATTTGTCTTCCACTGACACATGAAGTCTTCATAACACCAGTGTTAAATAGTCAAGGATTCATCCAGAAGTGGTAGAGCGAGTATGGTAGTGGTATGAAACTCACACGACCGAGTAGAGAAGGAAGTCTGTCATCACTGAACCCCGTCTGAAAAATCACAAACAAAAGTGTTTTTGAGATTCACTGTAAACGTACAAAAGATTGATGTTGGAGGAAACTCAGTGAAACACACCGTTGTTGTTGTCATCGGAGTCAGTAGCTGCGTCGCTGTGTGTTTGTCGCAGCTCGTTGTACTTCATCTCCACCTCCTGGAAACACAACGAATGGGGCAAAAAGAGTAAAAGTACTATGGTGCACGATTAGTTGTAGTAATATAATAATAACAGCAATTTAGCTTTGACAGTTTTGACAGTAGTGTGGTAGCGTTTATGAGATCACGCATGCTAAAAATCCCAGGATCCTGCAGGGTATTTTTCACAGGAAACCGGACGGGATTATATTTTTTTAGATAATTTTCTGGGCTTTTATGCCTTTAATGGTAGTGAGAGTGGTGCTTATGAAAGGGGATGACATGCAGCAAAGGACCTCAGGTCGGATTCGAACCCCGGTCCGCTGCGATAAGGACTCAGCCTTGATAAATGTGGCGCCTGCTCTACCAGGTAGGCTACCACGTCACCCCACGGACCTGATTTTGACGAGAATTTCCCCTAAATTCTCAGGTTTCTCAATTTCCTGGCATTCAACTCTGATCAACCAGCGAAAAACCAAGAAAACACAAAATAAAAACCAACAATTTTGTGCCTTTTGTGCATGAAATATGCTCATTTCACTCATCTTGTCGGGTCTACAAGCATCACTGATCTCATCCATCATCACACTATCTGTGTCTACTACAAGGTCGACTACTTCCAGTGAGGATTACCCACCACTTGTTGCACTGTGTGTGTGTAAAAGCAGCTAAATCAGTCAGTCAGTTAGGTGTGCGGTACCTTCAGATACTGCAGGTCGGCCTGAAGGAGACGCATGTGGGTCATGAGCTGCCTGCTGAGGTTGGGGCCGCCGCCGCCTCCTGCCTGCGAGGAGGAGGAGAGCAGTTTCCTCATGTCGATCCCCACGTCGCCTCCTGCGAGCCCGTCATCGTCAGTGCTGCTCTCCTCGAGGCCCCCACTGAAATCCAGAACCATAAAACCACCTGGGTGGAGAAGCAGAGCAGAGCAATAAGCTTAATTCTGGAAATGTCTAACTATTCCTTTAAAGTTCGGGTCCATCTGCGTTCTGTACTGGTTTTTTTTCAAATGGAAACATCCACTCAGCTGTTAAAGCAGTGACATAGGTTACTAAAGTAAGCTAATAAATAAGGTTATGAATAATGTGAACGCTAGCACTAACTGAGTCAACGTTAGCTGTGTTAAGTTTGGAAATAACTTACTGTAATAACTAACTATATACTCCCAGTTTCTGTGAGGTGAAATGACTGTTTCTGTGAATGGAGTCTGGTGGCTTTGAAGACAGCAATTTAACGGTTACAGTTCCCGTCAGAAAGGGCTGTCTGACGGCGAGGTAAAGCAGCTGTGGATGGGAGCAGCAGAAAAACGTATTTTAGCCACCTAAAAAAGCTATAAGCAATATCAGTATCAATATCAGTTCAAGTGTACACTATATTTAAAATATTTTCACAGCTTTACCTCGCCGTCAGACAGCCCTTTCTGATGGGGAACTGAAGCCGTTACATCGCTCTCTACAAAGCCATCTAGATGTGGTGAAGACGACTTGCTGAAGTTCAAACCGAGCATCAGAATGGGGAAGAAAGGGGATTTAAGTGACTTTGAACGTGGCATGGTTGTTGGTGCCAGACGGGCTGGTCTGAGTATTAAACTGCTGATCTACTGGGATTTTCATGCACAACCATCTCTAGGGTTTACAGAGAATGGTCCGAACAAGAGAACATATCCAGTGAGCAGCAGTTGTGTGGACGGAAATGCCTTGTTGATGTCAGAGGTCAGAGGAGAATGGGTTCGAGATGATAGAAAGGCAACAGTAACTCAAATAACCACTCATTACAACCAAGGTATGCAGAATACCATCTCTGAACGCACAACACGTCCAACCTTGAAGCAGATGGGCTACAGCAGCATAAGACCACCCGGTACTAACAAGGTGTACCTAATAAAGTGGCTGGTGAGTGTATACTGTACATGTAGCAGCGTCATCATGCAGAAACCTACGTCAGGTCACGTGGGGGAAAAGTTTTTAAAAGAGCTTGAAGGGAAAATAACATTTTGACGCAAAAACATGCAAACTTTCAACAAGATTTTAATGGTCAGATTTTAATACATAAGAAACACCACTGAATGATATACCTCAAAACCTCAAAATGTTAATGGACCAGCCCTTTAATCCTTCAGTATGACGGGCAAAGATCCCTCACCGTTGCGTTCAGTCGTCTCAGAAAGCTCTGTGTTTTCTTTCTGTGAACTTGCTCGGCTCTCAGCGGGCCCTTCGGGACTCCCCGGCAAAGAGGCACTCAGCTGACACCCAGAGGCCCCACTCTGCTTGCTCTCCTGCGTCTCCTCCTCAGACTCTCTGCTCATCATGTGGTTGAAAAGAGCCTGCTTCAGTATCGACACTAGGACACAGACAAATGATGTAAATGTCATCTCATAATCTTTTATACACTCAAAACGTAGGCAGATGAAACCAACACTATCTAACTATCTAACAAAGTGAGTAAATATGTTTTTGTAATATGTAACTTACATGTCCTGAGAGCATCTTCTCCTTTAGAGGAGGACATGCTGAATGCATTGTGCTCTTGGTTTTCAACGGCAATGCCCTGACGTGAGCATTCTTCCTGTGGGAAGGGCAGTCCGTCTGCCAGCTGCCCGTCCAGGAAAGCCTCTAGTTCTGCTTCATCCACCTCTTCATCCTCCTCCTCTTCCTCCCGTCTGTCTGCCGCGGCCAGCTCCTCTTCCTCGTCTTCTGATTTCATGCATGCATCAAACGGGTTGATACTCGGTGGAGCTTGAATGTCTGGAGAAGAGGCGTCTTCTTTATCTGGGATGCATGGAGATGTTGATTCAGAGGGTGAGAGGTGTAACATTGGAAACAAAAAATATGAAAAATATTTAAACTGTAGTTTTTAA
The DNA here is from genome assembly GCA_916701665.1 of Sebastiscus tertius. Lineage (NCBI taxonomy): Eukaryota > Metazoa > Chordata > Actinopteri > Perciformes > Sebastidae > Sebastiscus > Sebastiscus tertius. Next base: position 36,719 of record CAKAOH010023402.1, on the reverse strand, counting down.
TGTAATGTAAAATAATAAATACTTCATGTAAAACAATTCAAGCTATGAGGTAAGTCACCTTCAAATTAAAAATATCTGCACAGGAAACTGATTTAGATAAAGATCTTGATGGAAAATGAACATTTTAATTATCATTTTCAAATATTTTTCATTATATTTTTCAATTAATGGACAATTAAGTGTATAAACAGATAGTTTGTTGGTTTGTGTTTGTCAGAAAATAGTAAAACAAATACTTGTTTTGTCCAAAAAAGATAAATGAAATAAGAATAATAAAAAAGATATTCAATTTCAAAAGAGTAATGGGCATCTGTGCTTGATAAATTATGATAAAATTATTGTCAATTAATTTCCTGTTAATCTGACTAATTGATTAATATATAAAAAACTTCATTCAACCGCTGCTGCTGTACCTGAAGTACCTGGCGTGTCGTTAGGATCTTTGCTGGCCTTGGGCATCCCACGTTTGATGATCTCAATGGCGTCAGCACTGAAACACACTCACATTAGAAACAATGATAAGAACAAACATCAGTGTGTGCGTGGCTGCAGTAAATGACTCACTCAGACTGAGCTGGAGGTGTGTTGTCTCTGTGGTGAGGTTTGGCCTTCACGGCGTCAGCACATTGTGTGATCAGACACTGCCACCTGGATGAACGGAGGCGATACAGCAGGATGAGACATGCAGGAAACAGGTGACTTGTAGTTTGTGTTTGTGGTGCGACACTTACGCTCTCTGATCGGACACCGTCTGCGCCATCAGCTCGTAGATCTGAGCCCCGTTCTCCGACATGGACAGCACGAAGAAAGACTTGTTGTCTGATGAGGACGAAAATGAACAGCGACATATAAAGATGTATTACTTAATATACACTGTATACACAGGAGTTAACGAACACAAAGCGTGGTTCTTACCTGTCGCCACGGGACGAACCAGGACAGTGTTGAGCTTGATGATGGGGCTGAAGATGTGTTTGGCGTCGGCGGCGCTGGCCGGATTCTTGCCGTGGAATTTGAGGACCAGACGCTCGTCCTGTTTCTGCAGTAAAACCAGGATGTCCTCCAGGAGGATTGTGTACAGCTCTGAAAGGAAGACACTGCTGATTATAAACTGTATGTGTTTGTATAAATACATGGAGTGTACTGCTGTAAATACAGTTTGTTCATATTTATGTGGTTAAATTAATCTACGCATTCTCCTCTTTATTCATACACTGATGGAAAATTACTGTATTTTATTTAATGTTATTCTCATATACAGGTGTGTGTGTGTGTACCAATTGTCTTTTCTTTATTGACTTTCCAGGACAGAGGTCCTTCATGCACCATCTTCCTCTTCGTCAGGTCCAGATTCTGCAACAAATACAAACAGCTTCATTAATAACCTCAACATCTCCCATGACAAGATATATTGATCCTCAATAATGGATCAGACATACACTTTGATGCACCGGTGGAAGACTTTATGTTGAGCTCATTATGTTCAGAGATGATAACTAGTTTCTTACCTTCAGCTCCAGGATCATGGGGTTTTCACTCTGTTTGAGTGACGAGAGGTCTAACCTCCTCTGATACTCCTCCAGCCTCTGTCGACAAACAACACAACTCGTTAAACGCTTTTCAAACCCTGGAAATTTAGAGAAAACAACCACAAGTTTTTAGCGGTTATAAAATTGGTTTTGATCGTACATATAGGCATGGCCGGCATGGCTCCGCAGCAGGAGAAATCAGCTTTCTCGGACAATATAGCAGCACTAAGGGATTTATTCCTTCAATTGACTGCATTTACCATCAGCACTGACTGGACATCCACATAAAAGGTGGGGAATTCTCCCTTTAAATATCACTTTAACCCTAACTGATATATATATATATGTGTATTACAATGGCTCTGATGTGTGTACCTGTTTGTTCTCAGCCTCTTTGACTGCCTGGTTGACGTGGTTCAGGATCTTTTTGCAACATTCGCCAGCTTTCTTCACCTTTTCCCTCTCGTCACCATCTTCTGCAGGGAGTTTAACAAACATCCACTCCGTTACCAATATCATAAGCTTTAAAAAAGGCCTGCAGTCATTTTGACACCTGAGCAGTTTCTACCTGTGTACTTGGCGATGTTGTCCAGTAGGAGAGGGTACTTGGTGACTCTCTGCATTTCTACAGGAATGATGTCTTTAAGCTGCAGCCGGCGACACAGACGGTTGCTCTCAGCTTCCTGAGAGAAAGACAATAATAAATAAATGAACACATCTATTATATAATTAGGGCTAAGAACGACACTATCTCTATCTACTAATCTGCTATTTCTTTGAAATATCAGGATTTTCTCATCACAAATCAGTAGACTGTGGTTTCCTGTATTACTATTATTGCTGACCTGCATGAATAAAGTGAAGCGCTGGTCTTTCTTCTGCCTGCTCTTGATGAGCTCCAGTGCCGACGGCTGGTTGCTACAGAAAGTTCCCACGGCTCGTTTTATCTTCTCCTCTTCCTCCCCGCTGAACTGGAACACACACACAAACACATTTACATTCATTCAAGGTATTTACTGTAGCTAATGTTTTCACCCAGAGACACTTAAACGCACATTAGGTCATTTTCTAACGCTCTCAATCAAAACAATAACAGAAGACAGAGTTTGATGCAGCAGCTGGGGATCATGGGAGTTGTTGTCTTCATTGCATTCAGCTTCTACCGTTTAAGATTCCTTCAGTGTTCATCATTTTTACCACAGAGGTCTCCTTCTCTCCAAAACAAACGGCTAAACCAGAATGAAACACTGAATGAAGCAGCTTCACATTAAAAATCTGTGTTTCTCTGACGCTGTTCGGCAGACTGCTCAAATTGTTTCTCTGAATACTTCAGAGTCTGATGACTAAAATCCTTCATCTGGTTAAAATATAGAGTTAAAAACCACCAAGATATAAAAAGTATCATAATAATGTGGCTTAAAACTGGATGAAAAGTACATTTCTGACAGCTTCTGGCAGTTTACCACAACACTGACGCGAGCACAAAGGGGATATGTACATACTGTATGTACATATATAAATCATTACATCATTAGATAAAGGATAAATATATTTTTTTAAAAAAGAAACATTGTGTGAGTCTGTGAGTCTGATAATGGAAATTCGCCACAATCAACTTGTTAGGAGTGTTTTTTAATCGCGATCTCTGATAAAATCCTAACACTTCACCCTGTGCTGAAGCTTTGAATCTTCCTCCTGAAAGAACAGAAACTGGTCTTACCCAGGCCAAGAGGTCATCTGCGATCTGACCGATCACCGATGTCTCACTCCTCTTCCTGATGGCCGTCATCTGCTCCGTTACAGAAACTGTGGAGCAAACAGAGAAGAAGCTCTGAAAATACAAACCTCCAGCATCTCGTAGATGTTGTAGATAATTCAGATAATTGCTCTTCATGTTTTTTGGTGCTTACGTCTTGACATATTTGATCTTTTCTTATCACTAAAAAAACATTTATTTATTGACAACAAAATTACGAATAACATTTAAAATGATGTGCTTTAACTAGTCCTGTCAAAGTTAAAGCGATAATAACACATTAATGCAAATTTGTTTATACGCCACTAATTTCTTTAGCGCATTAACACAACTTGCGATTTTTAGGATGTAGTGGGCTTTTAAAATGATAATTTTAAATATGATAATCACATGCAGTTTGGGGTAAGTCATAGTCTGCTGCCTGTTGGGCTGCAGTTTGCAATGTTATGATTTGAGCATATTTTTTATACTAAATGCAGTACCTGTGAGGGTTTCTGTACAATATTTGTCATTTTTTTGTGTTGTTAATTGATTTCCAATAACAAATATATACATACATTTGCATAAAGCAACATATTTGTCCACTCCCATGTTAATAAGAGTATTAAATACTTGAAAAATCTCCCTTTAAGGTACCTTTTTAAACAGATAAAAACTTTTGTTTGTGATTAATTTGTCCCTAGTTAATCACGATTAGCTATGGACAATCATGCAATTAATCGTGATTAATATTGTAATCAATTGCCAGCCCTGGTTTTAACATATAAAAAAACATAATTTCAACATTGCGACTACAAAACTACAAAACTTTTGGTACCATACCAGTTAAAAAAGACAGAAATGATGCAGCTTTATGTGTTACTGGATAGTTTCATAAAGAAAGGAAAAAAACAGGAAAGGAGAATAGCATGCAGCTAAAAGTAAAAACAATTTATTGGCATTTATAAGGTTGCAAATCTTTTAGCAATGAATTCTATGATCTGTGCTCTACCCTCTGAAACATGCAGGGTGTTATTAGTAGTGTGTGTGACTGGTGTTACCATGCAGCTGAATGATTTCCTCCAGGTTAATGAAGATGTGTCTGATGTCCTCTGGCGGGAGGACGCTGTCTCTGTTCAACCTCTGGTGGAAAACACAGTCCAGCACCTTCAGCATCCGCAAGTGAGCACGCTCAGTGTAGAACAGCTCTGAGGGAGAACAGATATATATAAGATATACTGTACTTTTTAATTCCATTTTCATATCACGCTGTGAAGTGTCGGTGACTCACCGTTGATGACTTCCTGCCGTTTGATCTCCTGTGGCGTTAAGCTCGCCAGGACGCCTCGACTCACCAGACTCTGCCAGTTCTGAGGGTTTTCTTCACACTCCATCTCCCCTCCCTGGTCGTCTTCGCTCTGGATGTCGGCTGAACTCACCGGACACTGCACCTCCATCCTGCTGACAGTCAGAGACACAGAAACTTTATTTATTGTACTAAACCAACTGAAAAATGTGGTAGAATATTCCGTATATATGTTTTATCAACACTTAATTTGATAAAATTCATGCCACACTTTCACCTACTGTGACAACCATTGATGTAGAGTTGACACGATTAATCTCAAAATTGACAAGTGCAAGAGAAAACTGTGTAAATACCTGAAAGCCTCCTGATCTTCCTCCTGTAACTGCTCCAGGTTGGAGGGGCTGAAGTCAAACTGAGTGCCGGTTGGACTGGAGACGCCGTCCTGGTGGTCCCCAGGCTGCAGACCCTCGCCCAGTCTGGGCTGGATGCAGAACGGAGACACATCTGGAGAGTAAGGAGGAGAAAGGAAAGAAAAAGTCAGGTCTCACTAACCAGAGTCCAAACCAAACCAAAACCCCCATAATCCCTGAATGTGGTGAGGATAAGAACCAGGTGTATATCTTACTGGAGTCTGAGTCTTGTCCACTGGTATCTGAGGCCTGACCGCCGGGCGAGCTGTGTGTAGGGGAGGTTGTATTTGAGGCGGCGGTGGTGGAAAGCGTAGATTGCGTGCTGACGTCCGATCCCTCACTGAGCTGATTTCCACGGATCCGTCCAGAACTCGAGGAAGAAGAGTCCGACTGCTCAGGGATGCCGAAGGCCGGCTGAGGGAGCTGCTTTGGTGACCGCTGCTTGTTGATCTCCACGGCCTTACCGACTGCACACAAACACACACGTTAACATCCATGTATGGTCACACTCAGATGTACACAAATACTTTCCTACCTCTAGGGGAAACGTATAGAATCATTTATATAGCATTTGTTGCTTAAACTGGATTTCTCAGGCCTCCACAGTGAACGGGGAATCAAAAAATGTTGCTGAATGACTTTAACAGGTCTACTATATGAAGCAAATCTTTGCTAGGATGGTGGAGTGAGTGAAATATACAAATCAGTCTTCAGAAGTGTCTAATCCTTTTGTAAATGTTGCCTATATTATCATATTAGATATAGCACAATGTAGTCTAATATATGATAAATAGGTACTGATAAATAGACAGAGGAAAGTGTGTGAGTGTTGATTGATAGATACTTTAAATCTATATGTTGTCTGTATGTTTCTGCATACATTACAGCTCCATACATACAACATAGTTCACATTTTATAAAGTTAACAATGCTGTGTGTACTATATTTACACTGTATCCCCAAAAACATGCATCATTCTGTGACATTTTACGTTTTTGCACACATTGATGATGTCACTATCATCTCCTCTCTCTGTAATCCTGAGCTAACTGGTATTCATTGCTCCCGGGTCTGACCCAGGTCGTATCTGGTGGTTGAGTCCTCGTTGTGAAAGTGGTATGAATTGTCCTGACCAGGGTTCAACCCATGTTGACCGGCTTGGTTTGAATTGACAAAAGGAGGGTTGAACCAGGGTCAGATAGCCCTGGTCCAGGGGTCTCCAACACATCGCTCGCGACCCGTTTCTGAGTCATTCGCTAAAGGTTCAAAGAATATGCAAACAAATTTGATAAGACAAAGTCACTTGGTAAACCTAAATTTCTATCTAATCCAATTCACAAACATCCCGTCCCTTCGGACACAAACTGATTATTTGCCAATCAGCTGTCAAACCCCCGTGCTCCCTCCGAAGGAGGAGGAGAGTTGGGTACCCGGAGGCGCACGTATTTTTGTATTAGTATTAGTATTTTTGCTTGTAATGCACATCCCTACTACAGATGATGAAGGGAATGTGAAGGGAAGTGATGTGATA
>CAKAOH010023402.1:1164-30185 GCA_916701665.1 Sebastiscus tertius | reverse complement strand
AAATAGACAGAGGAAAGTGTGTGAGTGTTGATTGATGGATACTGTAAATCTGTATGTTGTCTGTATGTTCCTGCAAACATTACAGCTCCATACATACAACATAGAACATTTTATAAGGCTAGAAATGCTGTGTGTACTATATTTACACTGTATCCCAAAGACATGCATCATTCTGTGACATTTTACGTTTTTGCACACATAGATGATGCTACTATCATCTCCTCTCTCTGTAATCATCCAGAGGTGTAACCCCCCTGCAGGTCCATATCTATCACCTTGAGCTAACTGGTATGTATTGCTCCCGGGTTGTGACCCACGTCGTATCTGATGGTTGAGTCCTCGGTGTGAAAAGTTAGTATTAGTATTTTTGCTTGTAATGCACATCCCTACTACAGGTGATGAAGGGAATGTGAAGGGAAGTGATGTGATACGGTGATATGTGGACAGACAGAAAATAAGGACAAGTAAAATAAGTAACAACATTGTTTTGTTTTCTATGACATTAATCTGATGTGAATTTAATAGTGTGAGCTTGACGAAATGCATACAGGAAAAAAAACATGCACATGCTGCTGAATTTAAGATGTTGATGATGTCAAAATGTGAGTGTTGGATATCAACATTTTCTAAATGTTCACACAAAAAGCTGATTTGGGTGGAGCTGAGCGACGTGAATAAATGTTACTAATAATATAAAATATGAGTCGCTCTCGGCCACTTCCATTTTGTCAAAGTAGCTCTCAGAGGAGAAAAGGTTGGAGACCCCTGCCCTGGTCCAACCCTGGTCTTTGGTGTGAAAGGGGTATATTTGACATGCGAATAGTCATTTTGTGGGAGAAGTATTCCTTTAAACTGTAGTTTCCTCTTCACCTGAAGTGGAGTCCACTCTGCTCAGACGGCGAGGCGGGCCGAGGATGTTGGGAAAGCGAGGCTTTTTCACCTTCTCCTCACCCTCCTTCTCCGGCTTGATGCTCTTCTGCTTGTTAAAAACAACACATTGAAATATTTATTTGAAAAAGCTGCATTTCAAACAGATTGTAAGACCATTAAAATGTGCTAATGCTTCTATGCGAAAACAATAAAGCTCTGCATGTTTCTGAACGAGGGATCGGACCTTCATCTTGGGCAGGAAGTTGATGCGCGCTCGTTTCTGTTCGAGGCCTCGAGGCTCCTTCACTTTCACCCCGAGGTGCTTCATATAGGTGAGAAGCACATACTGCATTGTTTGGCTGCAACATGACAGAACACACAGTCAAAACACTTCTCCAAAAGCTGATATAGAGAGCTCATAGATGACATAACATCCCAACTCCTTCCTCTCACCACTTCTCCTCTTCTGTGGGCTGTGACGTCAACCTGCAACCGGCAGCTCAGTGTTAGCGCACACACAAACACAAACATAATCATACGAGGAAAATATGAGTTGAATATCCTCGTGTGTGTGTGTGTGTGTGTGTGTGTGTGTGTGTGTGTGTGTGTGTGTGTGTGTGTGTGTGTGTGTGTGTGTGTGTGCGTGCGCGCGCGCGCTCACAGGATATCCTCTATCTTGGAGAGGATGTGTTCAGCGCAGGAGCATTCCTTCTCCAGAGCCTGCTGGTCTTTTCCTCCCTCTGAGTCCAGCTTGGAGAGCTCGTCTTCAGCCAGAGTCATACCCATGCTGCGCTTCTGTCTGCACATAAACACATAAATAACATCATTCATGTAGAGATATTACATTCTTACAACTAACCTATAACACAAGAAACAGTTGTGTGCGTCATACCTGAAGTCCTCCAGGTTCTTGTGCAGGTCTGGTAGCAGTGTGTCCTGTAACAGCTGTGTGAACTGTTTGCAGAGCTCCTCTGGGATTAACTCCAGCCTCCGCTTCTCTGTGCACACACACACACCAAGGAATATCATCTTATCACAACTCTTAACTCTAAGTTAAATGAAATAACTGCATGCATCTACAATAACATACATGAATGGACAGTTCATCCATCTATTCGTGTTGGAGGATAATATATTTATCAACCAGTTCCACACTAATATATAAGAGTGTAAACATTTTATATTTTGTTTTTCTAGATATCCTTTTGTGAAAGTGATTGCACATCATGAAAAATGTATGGAAAATGGCCTCATGCAGCAACTTTCTCTTAAATTTCCCTTATATTTTCTGTTAAGAGAAAAAATAAGAGAACTCCAGATGCACCAGATGTGTCTGATTGTTTATTATTAGAATAGGTAACGCCCCCTAAACACTATATAAGGGCAGGTGTTGTGCCGTGTGCAAATACTCTGGTACATGCCCAAGAATTAGAGAGATGACTCCAAAAAAAGTAAGAAGAAGAACTTCAGCAGTAGTGAAATCGAGGTATTGTTAAATAAACTTGGGATTTTCTAGAGCGTCGGAACTGGCGTTACTAAACACACACAATCATCCAAGGTTTGATAGCCTTTATTGGGATCTATAGATCAATACTATTTCTTAAATAATCCAATCATTATAATATTTAATAATCTAAATTTGATTATATGATATTAATGTGTTTTTTTATGTTCCTCAAATTTAAAATGTGTGTTTCCTTGCATTGGACAAATAATTTGTGGACTGTGAAAACAAGATGTTTTTTTCTTATCTCGGTAAGAGTGCTCTTGACCACTGGTAAAAGTGGTAAATAAATAAGAAAATAAGTAAAAGAAAAAATAAGAAAACACTGGTGAATCTCAGAAATCAATGGATACCAACAAAATATGAGATCAGTGCTCAACATTCAAATCACGCTTCTGCAGTCTGAGGATTTGTATGTTGTCACCCTGCTTGTAATTTTCACTTTTTGAAGCATAATAAAGCTGTATACTGTACATCAACCAAACGTCTGACAATCAAATTTTTAAATCAAAGCAAGTGTGCAGCATGTCTGGATTATAGAGTCTATTTGAATATTTAATATGATCAAATGTGATATTTTTATGGCATTTCAAATCAGTTTATCAAAGAAGTCGTTCCATCCCTTACCTAATTCAGCTGAGACTGCCTCGGGCAACGGTACTTTAAGATTCTGGGAAAGACAACCGGAGTTACAACAAATATACAAACTATTCAGAAATGTGGTGTGAAGAGAAAAGAAATTACAACTTACTGCTGTTTTATCCATGAAGAGCGAGTGGAACTCCATGAAGAAGCGTCGGCTTTCTTTGGAGTTGGTTTGCTTGTGCATGTCGGCGTATAGATAACAGAGCTGACGGAGGGAAGAGGACAGAGTAGAGTATAAACCCAGGACGCTGTCAGATTAACAGCATGGGTGTCTATCATTATACTTTAGTCTGTATTGTGTGTGTGTGTTTGCATACATACCAGAGGTGCAGGGTCAAACTGAGAGACAACATGATGGAGGAAGACTGCGAGGTGAGCCGGCCGAGACTTCAGCGAGTCTAAACTCTGGAAACAGCTACACAGGCCATTAATCTGACACACAGAGAGAGAAAGAGAGGGATCAATACAAACTGCTCCTGAAACTCCTCATCAGCTGTCTGAATTTAATGAAAACACAGAGCCCTCGGACACCTGACTAACTGCGTCATTCATTCAGGGCAACATGCTTTTTGTGTCACATTTAAATGTTCATATAGATTTAATTAGATACCTGCTCTTGCTGAGAGTCAAAGTAGTCGTCTTCTGCTCCGATGATCTGGAGGTTGAGGACGTAGGGAGGGCTACCCACAACGCACTGAGCACTGGAGTCCTGAGTGATATATATTGGCATGGTTATGGACAAACACACACACTTAGGCCCTGTCTACACGTACACAGATATTTTAAAAAAAGGGATATTTTCCTTTACGTTTTGGGGTCACAAAAACGGACATTTTCAGAAATGCCTTCCAAGGCGCAGATTTTTAAAAACGCTGGTTACTTTGCGTCAGTGTGGAAGGGTAAAGCGGAGCGTTTGGGAAACAATGATGTCCTCTCCTCATTTCGCACATGCCCATTGTTGCTTTGTGTAATGAGCATGCACCAGAAACAATAACAAAGATGGCAGGCTACCGGCTTTTTTACGTTTTGTTTGCACTGCTCGGACTAATTACTTAATTTGAAAAAATGTTCCAGTCACAGGAGACAAAAGCAGGAACACAGTAAACATGTCGAGGCTTTTGGGTGATTGAAGGCGAAGTTTGGATCACTCAGAAGGGCGATGGACATAAACCTGAATGACCTCCTTTCCTCATTTTGAATGTAAAGAGACAGTTGATGACAGCAGAGTGATGACCAGGAACCAACAATAGCTGTTATCGATCTGACTGTAATGAAGCCGAAGGAAAGGGAGAGAGAAGGGTGGTAACTAAATTCCTCTTAACTTGTGATCTCACTTGTGGTGACATGTAAATATTACTGTACGGTGAGCATTTGGAGTCGTTTTTGCGTTTGAGTGTCTACGTACACGTGGACAGATATATATATATATTTTTTTAAATATCTGTTTTTTAAAATGTGTGCGTATATATTACTGTGTCAGGAACATCCTCAGAGTCAGGCGATGGGCAGAAGTTGATGCCGTCCCGCCGGTTGACGTCCGGGCTCTGACAGGGCGTCTCTCTTTTGCCAGGACCCTCTGTGAGGGGGCTGCTGTGCACCTAACACACACACACACACATTAACACACGCAGAACAACACAACACTTAAGCCAAATTGATTGTTTAGTCTGGTGCTGAATGCTGGGAAATCCCTGGAGATTGGAAGTAGAACCATTTCATCCCTATTTATAGAAGTCGTGACAAAAAGAAGAGGGAAGTTATTACAAAGGAGTCTGAGTAAGCAGTATTTTCTGATTCACTTCCTGTTGTAATATTACATCGTGGGATCTCTTACAATATATTATTATTAAAAACATTCCCCGTGGTCTACAGCAGCACCTGATCATCCTAAAAACTCCATCAGGTTTTCACTGAAATCACAACAAATCATGTTGAGAGCTATTTATGAAAAGAAGCATCAATCTAAGGCTTCTACCTAGAAATTACTGATTAATATCTTCATTATTTTTATGATAAATCAACTGAAAATTGTCAGAAAATAGTTCCCAGAGCCTGAGGAGCACTTTTTCAAATTGCTTGCTTTGTCTGACCGACAGAACAAAACCCAAAGATATGAAATTTGCAATGATATAAAACAGAGAAAATAAGCTTCTTTTATTATACCCACAGAGTTATTGTTGGTCGAGGACCCGTCGTTGGCGTTGTCACCCCTCGAGGACGGCATCTGCTCCCTCAGAGGAGGCCCACCGTCCCCGTCCTCAGCCTCACCGTTCCTGGACCCCGTGGCTCCATCCTGAAACACACATCCAGTCCACCCAGTCCACCCTCTCATCAGTTACCAGTAACACAGATCCTGTTGACTAAAGAGGCTGCAGTGACCTGTGTTCATGTGAAGTCTGTGGATGTGACGGAGGATTTGAAGATTCATTTATATATCAGAGGAAAAATGAAGTCCATATATTGTCCCAGAGGGAGAGTTTTGACACGTTATTTATGTTTAGAGGTTTAGTTTTCTACCTGTAATGCCGCCGCTGCTGCTTTGCTGAGCTGCTCCTGCAGCAGTGAAATGTGCTTCTTGGCCTCCTGGAGCTCCTTCAGTAGTTTAGGCCGAGGGTTTCTGCTGTACTCCTCCTCCTTCGCCTTAACACAAACAAGGATATTTCAAGATGTAGCGCCTACTATCAATCAAAAAGTCGCTAAGAGGCGAAAGTAAGCTCTTTACTGTGTGACACGTAAAACAAATCCATACTTAGTCCAGATGTTATGATGTTTATGAAATGAAAAGAATCCCAAACAATAACGTAGGCTAACTGGAATAACTAAAGTTTATGACGTGACGGTCAACAGAAAATGTCTGAGCCTAACTCACCTTCTTTGTCTGAATCCTGCAGTCCAAGTACACAGGCAAATAAAGTGAAAACAACACCCCTGTGCACATTACCGGAAATATTTCTAACCGAAACAACGTGTGCAGCCTGAACAAATAATAATCAGGCTATTTGATGATCTCCTGACTCATGTGTAACTGGTAGAAACATGATAAGAGACAGACAAACTATACTCAACATATACTGTATAGATCATTTTCATCATAATCACTGTGTCTAAGAAAACAAACAAACAATCTCATGGCATCATACCTGGAGGTCCTGCTGCTCCTTGTTTAGCATCTTTAGTAGGACGTCGGTCTTCTGGCTGTGCGTTGTTTTGTTCTCATCCTAAAAGACGAAGTAAAGAGGAAACATTAAGTCTCAAAAACAGTCTGAAAAACACATCATTACATCATATCACAATGTGATTGAAAGTAGTTTGAGGTCCAAACAGAGAAGTGACACTAATCAGACTGAAAGTGAAAATGAAAAAAGGGGAATGAGGACACTCATGATAAAAACAGTTAGTACATCCTGCATATTTTCAAATTCAAGTATTAGAACTGAATAAGACACAAGTAGATAAGTCTAACAAGGGACTTACAGGTATTTCATATTTTATGAAAGCCTCTAGTTTGACACATTTATGTTGCAAAGAGGACAAATCATAGACTGTATATATAAAGATGGATGACATAAGCTCCTCAAAAGCGAAGCCAAAACAAGTCATAAACCAAACTAAAAGTCAAAGAACACGTCAAATACATTTTTTCCCAAAGATGGTTTCTGTCATTTTAGGTAGTTGTTATCACGCGGATGTTTGTTCAAGTGTTCGTCTGCTATAAAAAGTGAAGTGGGATGTGAGGTGATGATTGACAGCTGAAGTAGTCGTGGCAGAGCACGTTGTGTGTGTCCATATCAGTGTCAGCAGAAACGCAGATGACAGTTCTGAATCACGAGTCTGTGTAATAAAACATGTGTTTGATTATCGTGATTGCGACACTACTGCGCAGACTGGCTCCAAATGACGTCAAAATCTCAAGATAGCAGCTATCCGGGATAACTTGGCTTCACTTGTCTACAGTGGGAGGAAGCGGAGATGCGTCATCCATCTATATATATATATATATATATATATACAGTCTACGTGACAAATTGTTGACACAGTGCAGCAGTTTCGGTAAAAGCTGGCAGAAATGGACTGAAACGACGGGGTTAATTAAAAATAATGAGCCGGGTTGTGCCAGCCAGATAAGGTATCAGCAGCTTATCACAGTTAAAAATAACATCATGTCAGAGCATTGAAGTTTCAGTTCACCACTGACATCGAGCAGACTCCACATAAAACAAATCACACACAAACAGGTCTGATATAATTTTACAAATAATATAAAATCTGTGTCCCGTCCTTTAATGAAGAGATGGAGCTCTGACATTCATTCTTACCCCGTCAGGCAGAGAGGTGGTGTGCTCCTGATGGCTGCATCGCTCCCCAGCTAGCAGTGCAGGTGAGTGGGGCGCTGAGAGAGAAGAGGGTGGGCTGACCTCTGCCCCTTCCTCCTCCTTCTTCTCCTCATCGTCTTCCTCCAGGGGCATGTGAGGAAGCCCAGGAGGCCTCCCCAGCACCGTCAGTGCTACATAGGAGCCCGCTGCCAGAGAGGAGTCATGGGAGAGGAATGGAGTGAAAGAAAAATGCTGATTCATGTATTAAAAAAAAGCATCCAAGCCACCGTGAAGTCCAGCTGAGAGAAAGAGAAACATTTGACCACATAAAAAGAACAAAGTAATGCTGACACATTATGTCGTGATTATATGTCTTGTACAAGCCAGCTGTGCACACAAGTGGACGGGAAAACCCCCTAAACTCTCTCTCTATATCAAATCTCATATTTATTTCCACAAGAAATGAAGCTCTTAATAGCTGAGACTCAGAGAGTTGTATGTTTGTCTAAAACACATCACAGTGGGCACAAATGTGGATTTTATGGCTCCGGTAACTAAATATATGAACGTATAGGTGACGTCATAGATGCCATGTCTATAAAAGAAATTGCAATCACATGTGATGCAGCAATCTGAAGCTGTAACCAGAAGTGCATACTTACATTTTATCAGCTTCACAACCTCGATGTGGTTTGAATGTGTAACTAAGGTCCCATTAACCTGTCAGAAAACAAAACGCATTGGGGAGAGAATCAGTTGGCCATGGTGATAAGGTTGTTAGTTAAGGTTATCACCTTTCAGAACCGGACGTAGCCCACTGGTATCGGGAGAGAGAAAAGTCATATAGGTGTGCATCTCTACACAAAAGATCAGTTTCATCCTTTAACCCACTTTCAGACCCAGAGATGTCTCACCTTAATGATCCTGTCTCCTGTCTGAACACCAGCTCGCATCGCAGCTCCATCTATAACACAACAGACAGAACAGAGTCAGAGATGGTGCTTGTACAAGTGTGTTGTGGTTAGATGTGTGTGTTTCCTCACTTCTTGAAAGGGTTGATTGAAGGTTAAGACTTGACTTTAAGGTTCAGGTTAGATTTGGTTTAGGTAAGGGTTAAAGCTATAGGGTGTGCACTATGTCAATGAGGGTCCTCACAAGTATAGAAAGACAATTGTGTGAGCGTGTGTGAGTGTGAGAGAGCTTTACCTTCCTTTACCAGCTGCACAAACACAGGGTTGTCTCCACTTACGGTCAGCCCGAAGCCATTCTCATCTCTCTGGATTATCACACAGCGCTGCACAAGACCTGTCATTTAAACACACACATTACATTACATTACATTAGATGCTACCGACGGTGTCATGAGATAAGATAAAACTAATGTTGGATGTGACGCAGATGATCCAACTTCATGGTATGATATTTGTGGTCTGGTAAGATCTTCGTCTTGTGGGAAACATTCTCCACACAGGAAGTGACAAATCAAGAGACAGAAACAGAAAAGGGTTTTAAATAGAAGCTCTCTTTCCAACAAGAACTGGACTCACCAGCAAGAGATGCGTTTCCCTCTCTATTTCATATCCTTTGTATAGTAATTAGGGCTGTCAAAGATAACACAAATTCGCCCAGTTGTAGCAGGCTCAGTTTTAAAGCTACTGGTATCATATGAAACTACAAAACCTAAGGAATCCATTGGTACCAACTATGTCATACTAGCTTGTTGCAAAGGAGGTTAAATAACGCTCCAAACTTACGCTAAATTTTGGAGAAGAAAAACTGTCATGGTCATTTTCAAAGGGGTCCCTTGACCTCTGACCTCCAGATATGTGAATGAAAATGGGTTCTATGGGTACCCACGAGTCTGCCCTTTACAGACATGCATGCATGTTGATAAGAGTATTAAATACTTGACAAATCCCCCTTTAAGGTAAATTTTGAACAGATGAAAAATGTGTGATTCATTTGCGATTCATTGTGATTAACTATGGACAATCATGCAATTATTTGCGATTAAATATTTTAATTGATTGACAGCCCTAATACAAACATGTTGTGAATTTTGGAAATGATTGCATCTCTCTTTTTTTCAATATCTGTTGACTTTTGGACTTCACAACGCTCAGGACTTATTGGAAATGTTGGGATCACACAAATCTGAAATAATCCTACACAGACGCCGTGCGCAATACAGAGATACTTTCTGGGTCGGGCTCGTTCGGGCATGTTTCGAACTCGTGGTGTGAGCGGTACCGGAGTGAAATTAGAGCGAGATGGAGCAGGAGATGAGGCAACGCTACAACTTTTTTAAAACTCTGCTCTGCACTCCATCCAAAATCCTTCCACTCACGCTTCACTCCGTTCACATGCTCTAAAAATAGTGATTTCTTTCTAAATCTAGGCACAAAAAGGATCGATTGCAGGTATGGTTTGAAGTTTCGATACTACTTGGTACTGGGTTATTTTGGTCAATATCGGGTACCAATATCCAACCCTGAATTGTGTGTATCCTTGAGGCCTAACAAACATTTTGAGTTTGGTGCGTTACCGCCACCGACTGTCGATCAGCGGAAAAGTGTGAAGCAACATGCAGGACTAATTATTGCGTCGTAAAAACACATTGCTCTGCAGCGCTAATGGTCAAAAACTCCACAGGATGCCTTTAACCTGTTTATATCTATTAAACCACCCTTTGTTCTGTTCTACTGACAAATTGGGGAATCCCATGACCACATGCACAGCTAATAGTACCCATTAAAACCAGCGCCTCGTTCATATTCCTGCACTCTAACTCCACCAACACCCTGAAATCTGCAACGTCCATCTGCCAGATCAAGAAACTTCCATCAGGGATGTTCTTCCTGTAGCCGCTGAGGAAGTTCAGAGACTCACAATCTGGTTTTCCTTTTTCCTTCTCCCACTTCAAAGAACTATTTGAGAGAGCTGAGTGGATAATTGGTTGTCTTCTGGCCTCCATGAAGGAGCCTCCCGGGTGAGGAAAAGGGCAGGAAGGATTAATGTCAACCCAGCAACCCGGGCAACCACCTTTACAACTTGTTTCTGCCTCCACTCACAACACCTCTGTTGACGCAACCACTAGCCCCATGTAATAAAAGCTATCGGACAATTCATACTTTAAAGTTTAGATGGCAAAAAGATAAACGTTAGACAGAAAACTTAATTCATGAGTACAGAACTAAAAATATGTCACTTATATCACTCGCTGTACTCAAAGCTGTTCATTTAACCAGGGCTGCAACTAACAATTATTTTCATTATTAACAATTAATTTCTTGATTCAATCACATTTTTTTCTACTAAAATGTTTTAATGGTAAAAACAAATCATAATTTCATAAAGCCTGTGGTGACAAATAGCTTGTTTTGTCTGACTAACAGTCCAAAACCCAAAGATATTTAGTATAGTATCATATAAAACCAATACAAGCAGCAAATCTTCACATTTGAGAAGCTGGAACCGGGACAGAAATTAATAAATGTGTATTTGTGTCTCTTTACCTGTCGGGTCAAACTCATGTTTGAGGGAGACGGAGGATTTCTCATTCTTGGGTTTCTTGTCCGTGGGGTCCTTGTTGAGGATGCTTGGGGTCCTAGAGAGACATAAAGCAAAGTGAGAACTCACCTCAAGAATCTCAAAATACATTAATACCTTTAAATAATACCTTGATAATCTAGGGCCATTATTGGGTTCTATAACAATATCAGGGAGTGCATTATTAAGATAAAAAAACATACAGTATTTGTAAACAATATCAATATGCGCATGATTATTATGTCGACAGTCGAGTGTCAGGTACAGTGAGGTCTTAGAAGTATGATTAAAGAAAGAAAGAAAGAAAGAAAAAAACATGTAATCAGATCTTTTCAGCCTTCTTTGCCACTCATTCAGCGTACCATTAAAACCACACCTTCCCATCTACCCTTTTTCCCCCAAATTAGCGCATATATGCAGTTTTTTTACACACAGGAAAACCCGCTAAAAACAGGTGACAGACTTCTTTCCCATTGCCAGTATGCCGTTCCGTTGCACTGGCCTCTCTGCTGTGTCAGACTCAACGCCATGGACGCGCTGGCTGGCACAGGAAGCAGGTTAGTAAACAGTGAAAATGTTACAAATGTTTTTTTTATATCTGTTACTTATTCAGTCTCTCTTTCAAACTCTCAAACCAGAGTTGGTGATTGTTGGAACAGTGGATAGACTTCACTAAAACAGTTTGATGAGTTTTATTTTGTTTCTGTCGAGTTTGAATGAAGTTTGTTTTACGACAATCAGCAAGGTAAAATGACTGTTTTTGTCGATGGAGTCTGGTGGCTTTGAGGAGAGCATATAACAGCTGTTTCTTTTCACATCTTACTCTGTGAATTAAGGGTTTATTTCGACCAAACCAGAGTTGGTGATTGTTGGAAAACTGGAAAGACTGAAAGACGGTTTTCATGAGTTTTATTTTGTTTCTGTCCAGTTTGAATGAAATTTGTTTTACGACAATCAGCGAGGTAAAATCACTGTTTCTGTCAATGGAGTCTGGTGGCTTTGAGGAGAGCATATTAATCGTATGTTTTGCACATTAAGAAATTTTAATAACTGTCCAAATTCCTGTTGATTTTATTTATTATATATTCACTTCAAAGCGCGTCACTTAGCATCGCACCGGAAAAGAGGTTAGCGTGTCCACCCAGGTGTCATGTTTCCATCACTGCTGATCGGAGCTGGAGCCGATAAATACCCGTCACTACTGCAGAGTCGTTTGTCCCGGGAATGAATGCTGATTGTAACCTTTCCCACCAAAGACAAAAGCCAGATATTAGTGGGGTTTTTGTCCAGTGGGAAACGGGCTATAGACAACCAGTGTAGTATTCTCCAATCATGTCCATACTATCAAAGTGGAAAGTTGGTTTTGAGTTAAATGACATTAAAAAGACGTCCATCTCTCTTGTGATTATGCATATCCCTCGTGGGACCGCTATAAATATATTAATAGCAGAGGTTCCCCCGGTCTTGTGCCCCCTACGGCTCCTCCTACTCGTTCCGCTAGAGGGGGTTTTGTTTGTGCTGCTGTTCCTCCCTCGGACAATGGGGGCCCTGGGCTTTTAACAATGGCTCCCACGTCAGAGCCAACTTACTATGCTGTGGCTTTGTGGGACAGATTCCCGGAAACGGAGACTAGGGTTCTTGGCTCGGCTCCAGTTTCCTGAATGTGGGAGAAGGCTGGGAAAGAAAAAGAGGAGGGGGACGGGAAGGAGGAGGAGGTGCACAAGTGTCTTTGAGGGAAGACAGAAGACGAGGGCTGAGGAAACTTCCAACTTAGCTCCCAGAGTGTGAGAACAATCCCGTCTAAACTAACCTCATGCTGCAGAGAAAAGAGGACTATCAGATTCAGACGAATGTGTAAAATGACTGATTCCACTCCATTCCTAGACACAACAAAACGGTCACAATTACAGACTAAAAAAACGGTGAAATTATGTCGAATAGGAGAGTATTACGGTGGTAACCTTGTCCTTTTCTCTGAGATTGGAGGGCCCATTTAGGGAGCCTCCTTGCTGTGTGTTGGAGGAGATTAGCGGTTGATAAGACATGGCGAGACAAGGACAGATTACATCCTGCTCAGTGGGTGGCAGCTAAGAACAAACTGGTGGACAAGAGGGAGGAATTCAGCTTTCAGCTTCAGATATTTAATGAAGCAGTTTATTAAAACTTGTTTGTTCGAGTCAGGTGATAACTTTGAACTACTGTACGGAGACACCTTGCTAATAGGACTGGGACGCCTATCTCCCAATTCTATCACGATACTTGGGTGCCAATTCGATATGTATTACAATTTTGAAGTATTGCGATTCGATATTACGATTTATTGCGATTTTTGTGAACTTTTTTCACTTTTATCACTAGACCATGAGAAAAGTTGAATCACACACTTCTGGGGACTTTCTATTTGGAAAATCTCTAAATTGATACAGTAAACCTCGTCAAGTGCGTCGCTAGCTCTCCCGTCAGCTCCGTTCTCTTTATACATCCATGGTCAGCTCCATCGGGGCCGTTTCAATGCATTTAACATAAATGTCAGTATATGGGTGCTCTATAGTTGTAGCGTCAGCCTATTTGACGTAAAGGTTCCTGTCCGTGACAGAGTTGGCATGCAGCTTTAGCCATGATGTCTAGCTCTAAAAAAGAAAATTGCGATACATAGGTGAATCAATTTTTTTCCAGGGCTGTCCCGAATACTATTTCTTGGGATTTTAAGCTTCAGTTTAAGCTAATTTTGGCCGAAAATGATTGAGAAATCTTCCAGGATATACTCCGAATCCATGACCGTTACCAACAGTGCAGCGATATATCCTGCTTCTGTAGAGGTCATTAAAGTCTAATGCATTTTTTTGTTGTTCTGTACAGAACATTTGAAGCACCAAAAGGTTCAAAAGTTCACCAATCCACGATTACGAAAGGCAAAGTGTTCACATCCATGTGAAAAGTTTACTGGCACCACGATAAGAGGCAATCATTAATTTACTTATTGTATCAGCGTCACCCGGCTGGGATACATGTCTGCTGGCTAATTTGTTCAGACGTTCTTAACTTTCTCACTGCACAGTTACCAAAGGAGGAACAACAACAAAACACGCAGCAATCTACTTGTGCTCCAAATGCCAAAAATACCAGACAATTCCTCCGGGATGATAACAGCAAAGCACTCAGCTCCAGAGGGTTGGAGACCAAAGCCCACTGAGGACGAAGCTAAAGCTCCACATACACAGTAGATCTCCATGTTTATTATATGAACGCAGCGAAATATTACATGATTTATGACTCAATAATAATTGATTGATGATACGGCTTTCTAAAATGATATCGCAAAACCATTGTTTTCTCTATTCACTTTCAAATCCACATAAAAGCTAAAAACATTGAATATGAGGTTTCCCAACAATCTTGCTGAAAACATGACTCAACATTAATAACATAACTGAAGTTTTGCTATACAATTTTAGCTATAACACGGTAACTATTCTTGATTCTGACTGTTAAATGAATGCAACACTATTAAACTGTAAGAAATAATTGCAACAGCGCTGTGAGGCTTCAGTGGTTTAGTTAAAGACCTTTAAAAATTTGGTTGCTACGCACATGGAGCTTATATAACCAATAAAATAAATTGGACAAATAATCTAATGAGATCCATGCAAAATTAATTTAATGCATCTTTTTTATTAAATCAACTAACAGAAGGAAAGGCGAAGACTTAATTAAAATGGCATTTTTAATTACTGTTTAAACCACATACAAATTTGTTGACAACTTTTCCCTTTACTTAATTAACTTTTTAATCTCTCATTTCCTGGAAGTTATACCTTAAATTACTTAAAGGTAGGGCTGTCAATCGATTAAAATATTTAATTGCGATTAATCGCAAATTCATCGAACATTTTTTATCTGTTCTAAATGTACCTTAAAAGGGAGATTCGTCAAGTATTTAATACTTTTATCAACATGAGAGTGCTGCTTTATGCAAATGTATGTATATATTTATTATTGTAAATCAATTAACAACACAAAACAATGACACATATTGTTCAGAAACCCTCACAGGTACTGCTTTGCCAACCACCAATGGATTCCTTAGGTTTTCTAGTTTCATATGATACCATTATCTTCACTCTAGCTTTAAAACTGAGCCTGGTACAACCTAAAAATCACAAGTTGCGTTAATGTATTAAAGAAATTAGTGGAGTTAAAATGAATTTGTGTTAATGTGATATTATCGCTTTAAATAATGAAAAGACCAGAAACAACAATCTGTTAGTCCGCCTGTCACTTTCTGACTCTCTGTTCCTACTGAAGACGTAAATCTTTAAAAACAGGCCATGAATATATACCACAGACTGTATATAGAAGTAAACGCTTTCACTGTGACGTCACCCATTGGTTTGTGGACTACGGTTTTGAAGCCCCAAGTTCTGCACTTTGGCCGTCGCCCTCTTGTTTCTTTCCAACCAGAAGTGAGACCAGAGGGTGGAGCTAAGTACAACCGAACGCTGAATAAGACATTTTTAGGTGACCAAAATGTTTCAGTTAACTTTCATAAGCTGAAAACACACTGTGAAAGGGTTAAAGTTGTAAGACGAAAACACCGACAACTCCCACACCAGACAACGCCGTGCTTGTGACCTGTCAATCACAAGATAACCACGCCCTAAAGCATCCCCTGCTTTATGGTCCATTTGACTCTAAATGGGACCATAATTTACTAAATGAACATCATGCTGTATTGAAGAAGACTTGAAACTAGCGATTGAGACCATAAACTCATGTTTACAACGTTTACTGAGGTAATAAATCAAGTGAGAAGTAGGCTCATTTTCTCATAGACTTCTATACAGTCAGACTTCTTTTAGCAACCAGAGGAGTCGCCCCCTGCTGGCAGTTAGGAAGAATGCAAGTTTAAGGCACTTCAGCATTGGCTTCACTTTTCAGACCCGGAGGTTGCCGCTTGATATATATAGTACTTTAATTTTCTTTGGGTTGGTCACTGTAGCATTTGTTGGGGACTATTTTCAGTGGCGGATTAATACACATTTGTTTTTAATAGATTTAGGGCAACAATGAAGCTCTATGGCACACAGGAAGAAGATATATGAGGCTTTGGATAAACAGACATCATATTTGCTTTTAGGATCAATTCACCAGAGTTGTCCTTTAAGTAAACAATAACTTCACTGGTTTATTATTTGAGCTTTCAAAAGGGAATATTTTCCATGTCTCATCCATTAATGAATCATTGCACATTTGCATCTGACATCACTTGGCTCCCAGCGCTGCATCATCACCACAAACATCCAAATTTAATATAAGCTTGTGAACTCCCAGAAATGATCTAATCAAGTAGCTTAATAATGTAAGTGGCAAAACATTCAACACTGAACAACAGAGTATGAAAGTACTTACACAAGTAGATTGATGAGGATCGTATCACTAGCGTACAGAACAGTTTGTAATATGAATAAAGCTTTAATTTCCAATATTTTCCGAGATCAGATGACGCGTTGATAAACTCCTCGGGCTCATAAATCATGATCATATTGATAACTTTGGGAGACTATATCCCATTGGAGCACATTCTGTTGTGAGCTGATTTATCCCAGAATGATGTAATATAAATATTGTATGTTCATTAACCAGCAGTGTACAGATAAGATAAGAACTGTATTCATCCCAAGGGAAATTGCTGTGGAAAGCTTTACAACAAGACACAGTTTAAAGTCTGAATTATTCATCAGTAAATAAATAACTGGTATTAATTATTACAGACTTCTCACTGCATGTGTGTTCTTTGACCTTCCTGCTCTTTGGTCCTCCGTCATGATGAAGCTTTGTTTGTCTTTCGTGATGAATATACAAAAGTCTAAATCAATCTGGGCCCCTGGGTACGGACATGCAAAAGATCCCACTACTTCTCCAAAGACACACAAACTTTATAGTTGTTTAGCCTGTTATTGTAGTTGCTTTGTGTCTCTTTGTAGTTGTTTTAGCCTCTTTCTGTAGTTGTTTTGTGACTCTTTGTAGTTTATTATGTTTCTTTGTAGTTGTTTTGTGTCTCTTTAGTTGTTTTAGTGTCTTTGCAGTTGCTTTTTGTCGCTTTCTAGTCGTTTTATGTTTCTTTTGAGTCTCTTCCTGGTCAATATGTTATTTGTTAAGCCCCATCCTGCTCTTACTGTTAGTTTATTAAAGATTAACTTAGACTTAAATGTGTTAGTATCAATTGACTGAACCACGTGTAAGCTTTGTTTGTCTTTACTGATGAATATACAAAAGTCTAAATCAATCTATAAAAAAGGGGCCGCTGGGCACACAGTTTAGCCTGTAGTTGTAGTCATTTTGTGTCTCTTTGTAGTTGTTTTGTGTCTCTTCATATAATATATAATATCGTTAATCAAAAGTTTATTTTAACCTAAATAATTCATCTGAAAGTGGAACATTTGCATTACATTTACATTAGTGGTGCAACAAGCCCACAGTTCGGTTTGTATTGCAGTTTTTGGGTCACAGTTTGCGGATTTTTTTGGGGTTTTTTTTGCACATTAGGGAGAAGAAACATACTCTATGAATGCATTATATCTCTAACACTGATTTTATACATGAAATAAAGCAGGCTCCTTAATGGTCAAGTAGGACTTTGTTCTGATAATTGCCTCCTCTATGTCTCCGCCACCTCATCAAATAATTTAATTTAATCGTGATGCAACGGTGCAACAAGCCTACGGTCGGTTTGTACGTCATTAGTTGGTTCGGTTTTGCATCCTGAGTTTCCCGAGGCTTACAAGTCATTTGCTTACTGCGCTGCTTTGACAAACAGTAATCCATTGTTTTTAATTATATAACTCTCCTGACTTGACTTTAATGGGAGTGTTTTTACTTTTTTTTTTATGAGGGTGCACTGTTACCGTGCACAGTTTGGGTGGCGGTGAAGAGGCTGCAGTAATAAAAATACCACCAATTATTATAAACTACGCAAACTATAGACGCTGTGAGTGTTATATTGTAACTGCTGTCTGGTTGGTACTGTAGCCATCCTGTACTGATGTGTCGCCAGCAGCAGTGTCAGTCAGGAAAGACCAGTGGTCTGGTGGGCCTGACAGACATTGTTTAACAGTGATGTCACCACTTCCCGTCAGAGGGTAGGGTGGAGGCGGTGGAGGGGGTGGAGGGGGGTGTAGGGCGGCTGGCGGGAAAACACAGAGATCAGCAAAACTGTGTGACAAAGAACAGAAGAGCTGGTCCGCAGCCTGCTGGCATTCAGCTTGATCACACACCCTCGATCTAAGCTTCGCCCTCACACTCACGGTCACAAAACAAACAAATAAATAAACTAATTAATGAGTCTGGAAGGTTTAAACTGAAGACGACAGCTGAACAAAACGTATCACGCCCCAACAAGGGGAGGCAGAACAGTCATTATTTAGATTGCTTGATGGTTTGAACATGTACATGGGGTCAAACGAATCATACATGCGTCATCTGAGCACGTCGACAGGAAAAACACCTGCCCTGAATGGCCACACTAAAAAAGCTTCCTCCTGGCTGCATTCCACTTCCTCCCTGATTTCCCTACAAGAACTCTGGTGGGACAGATTTACATGTGTTTGCGTCTGCATGTATTTAGCTCCTGATTTACTACGGCAGCCGCTCATTTATTATCATCATTACACAGTCAGCTCCCGGGCTGATCCTGGGTCTGAGCTCTACACACTTTCTGCAGGGGAAGGAATTTGTCTGAGGTCACCAGGTGCTTGTTTCACCAAAATCACAACATGAGAAAGAAAATACTTCAGCATTCATGTTGTCATGTTCCACTAATCAAAACAAATACCATGCATGCACATGCAAGAGCACTGTAGAACTTCTAAAATATCAATCGCTGTTAATTGCGATTAATCGCAAATTAATCACACATTTATCTGTTCAAAATGTACCTTAAAGGGAGATTTGTCAAGTATTTAATACTCTTATCAATATGAGAGTGGACAAATATGCTGCTTTATGCAAATGTATGTATATATTTATTATTGGAAATCAATTAACAACACAAAACAACGACAGATATTGTCCAGAAACCCTCACAGGTACTGCATTTAGCATAAAGAATATGCTCAAATCATAACATGGCAAACTGCAGCCCAACAGGCAACAACAGCTGTCAGTGTGTCAGTGTGCTGACTTGACTATGACTTGCCCCAAACTGCATGTGATTATCATAAAGTGGGCATGTCTGTAAAGGGGAGACTTGTGGGTACCCAGAGAACCCATTTTCATTCACATGTCTTGCAGTCAGAGGACAAGGGACCCCTTTGAAAATGGACATGCCAGTTCTTCCTCGCCTAAATTTAGCGCAAGTTTGAGGCATTATTTGGTCTCCTTCCTGACGAGCTAGTATGACATGGTTGTTACCAATGGATTCATTAGGTTTTCTAGTCTTTTTACTAACCTGTTGGCTCGTTTAAAACTTGTCTGATTGTCTCAGTGTTTGCTGAACCATTGTACCTATTTTTAGCACCGTTGACATGTTTCCAGATCTCAGCAATTACTTTGGTGAGTACAATGTTAACAAAACTGATAAAAGCAGAGCTGAGTACAATGTTAACAAAACTGATAAAAGCAGAGCTGATAAAGTGAAACCCAAGTTGTATTAAACTGTAGTTTTCCTTTAAAAGGCCTAAAAGCGGACTGCTTCTCCTCAACCTCCAGGGAACTGAGCCGTGCCTTAAGTTACTTCTGCTAGTAAAAGTACTGTGAGACCTGCACAGTGATCTACGGGAGAGAGGCTGGTTTCAGTCCGTCCCTGGAGGCCAGGCAGACAGGAGAACATGTCCCATGCTGGGGGTTGTCACATCCAGACAGTAAAATATCACAAATGTTAGGAGAAACCGAGCAGGCTGCTCAAACTGAATTCTTCTCACTGAGAAACCCTTGAACAACGTCCAGGAAGTGACCCAACCACTGCTGGAGTTGGCACAAACGTTGCCGAGCAACTCAACCCTTTTTTTTATGTAGTACAGGCTTCAGCAGGGGGGGAAAGTAACTAGTAAGTACTGTACTTAAGTACAAATTTGAGGTACTTCTATTTTACTTGAGTATTTCGATTTTATGCTATTTAATACTTTATACAAATATTGTACTTTTTACTACATTTATCTGACAGCTGGAAAACATGTGATAAATTTATTAAATATGACACTGTGCTACAGATTAAACTATCCAACCAGCTGTAACACTAAAATTCTGCTTACATGTTAAAGCATTAGTGAATATATTCCAATAATATGATAATACTAGAACTGTCTGAAATTCTCATTCTGACCAGTACTTTTACTTTAATACGTTAAGTACATTTTGCTAATACTTTTGTATTTGAATGTGAGACTTTTACTTGTGACAAAGTATTTTTACAGAGCGTTTTTGCAACTTTTACTTAAAGGTGCAAAATGCAAGATTAGGAGCATTTCTATTGCCTCTGCACAGCTCTCAATATGGCAACGGCTGAGCCTATGGCTCGCAACTAACGGCGCTAACAGCACTAACAGTGCCGCCGATGTTGGTCGGGACGGCGTTATCAGCTGTAACCGCCGTATGAGTACAGTGCAGAGTGGCGACCATGAGCTAGCCAGTGGGGCACGCTCACATGCACTAAAAACCTGTGTGGCCAGCCCGGCTACGTCAACAAAGCACAGAAAAGCTCTGATTACAACACACACAGAGGGAGAGTGGCTTCATTCTCTGCTCAGGTACACATTACTCCTCTATATCTTTACATAGACAGTAGTTGTTAGCTGCTATATTAATGCTCTGGATATCATATAAAGAAACTAACAGATATGAGCACTTCTTCCACCAGTAACAACCTTCAAAAGCCACAAACGAGTGTGTTGTTTAGATAATGAAACAAAATCACCGTCACATAAGAGCAAAGCCTTAGTATGAACCTGAGAAATGTGCTGCATTTACAGGTGTGATGCAGCAAAGTCCAGTATGAAAAGATCAGGTGGCAGCAATCACATTCAAAGTCAACTCATTTGCAAGTAAAATGATGGTACTGAACCGCGTCTCAGTGAAAACGTACACAGATGCAACAAAGACGGCAGGACAATGCAATACGTTATATGTACACTAGTACACTGAACATATCCTTCTACAGTTGTGCAAAATTGGCATAGGGTGTGATCTATATTTCCCATGTTTCATGTGATTTGCCTGTATGGTTAGTGCAGGAAGAAAGCTTACAGTACACAGTGGTGAAAGTACTCAGATCTTTTACTTAAAGTGGCAGTAGACAGTATATGTTTGGCATTATTGGGGAAACAATTCCATAATATCCTTCCAGCATATTGTAATTCAATTGTTCTGAGAGAAAACTAGACTCCTGCACCTCCTCAAAAATGTCCACATGTTGTGATAACTCCCTTTCTTTTAAATGCTTATTTCAGTCACATGTCATAATACATCCAGCACATCTAACCTGAGCTGTACAACACTGCAGATATATCTGTGAAATCCATTTCAAGGTACATTTTCCCCTTTAGGTCTGTCCTCTTTGGTGTGTGTGTCATGCTTTCCACTTCCACAGTCTCTGTTTTAACTGTATATGGTCTTTATGTGGAAAACATTACATAGATACAGAACGAACACATAAGAGAGGCCCGGTCTTGTTATAAAGCAGACGAAAGCCTCAGACCTCTCTGCAGGCTGAAGGTCAAGAAATCAAATGACTTTGTGTTTGACTTTCAGAGGCAGTCATGTGTGCCTTTGTTTTGGCATTTCCTTCAAAGGAAACTCCTGATTACTCAGTTTAAAAATACACAAGTGACTTATAAAGGGTGGAATCTGAAAAGCTCAAAGTCAACCATTAACGTTCTGAAAACAATTCACCTCATATGGGTCTTACAGAAATGATTCAGGTTCATACCAACAAAACGTTCTCACTTCTCTGCCAAGAACAAGGCTAAAAATAAATGTAACTTTTCCTCTCGTCAGCCTGTGTGTTTTCTGTGATCAGTAAAGGGGGAAGTCATATGATCATATAATCAATTTGTAATGTCATGCACAATGCTGCAGCTTGTTGCAAACACATGCTGTCAGTGGATTAACCATGTTGACAATCACAGATAACATCATGTGTCTGCTGAACCCCCATAAGGACCCTCTGCGGGACTGTTACTCAGGATGGGACGATTTAGGATTTTATCGCAGATCGGCAATAAAAAAAACACAATAAGTTGATCATGGGGAATTTCCATTATCTGCATAATCGTGAATATCGTCATGAGTGATTTTAAAAAGCTGTCTAGCTCGCTATCATGGCAGAGAAGTGGAAAATACAGCTTGATTTAAAGGTCCCATATCGTGCTCATTTTCAGGTTCATACTTGTATTTTGTGTTTCTACTAGAACATGTTTGCATGCTGTAATGTTCAAAAAACACATTATTTTCCTCATACTGTCTGCCTAAATATACCTGTATTTACCCTCTCTGTCTGAAACGCTCCGTTTTAGTGCATTTCAACAGAATTGCGATGGAATTGTGTTGCTAGGCAACAGTTTGGGTCCATGTTTACTTCCTGTCAGCTGATATTCACATACACTGCAACAGGAAATAAACTGGGACACATTTAGAATGTTTACATTTAAAACCGTGTAATGGTCTAAATATTGTATATTTGTGACATCACAAATAGACAGAAATCCTAACGGCTTGTTTCAAACGCACAATTTCTGAATACGAGCTGTGTGTATTCCTCTGTATGTTGAGCGCTTTGATAGTTTAACAGTATTTATTTAGCACTTAAACCTGCTTTATAATGTAAAAGACCTGAAAATCTCACGTTTTGCAATATGGACCTTTAACAAATATAGGATGTATTATGTAAGAAAAGCAACATCGCATGAGTCTGTTCTATTTTGTTTTTATTTATTTAACCTTTAATTATGCAGGGGGACCTTGTGATTTATGATTACCAATATTTAAGATTGTTTGTTTTTAAAAAGGATGTTCACGAAAAAAAAAGATGTGTCCGATCTGTGATGCAATACAGACCAAATGTGAGGTAAAGTGATTCCAGTATGTTTTAGTGCCATTTTAAGAGTTTTAAGCATATTTTGATTATCAGGATAATATCGGTTATTTTGTCCAAGATAGTGGTGACATGAAATGTTCATATTGTCCCATGCATAACTGTTTTCACTGTATAAATACTACAGGAAATGTTTACCTTCAGTCAAGTCAGACAACATAAGGAAATTGTCTCTGGTTGTGCACTTGTCCTGGAGGTTATATGAACAGAAAAAATGTGCAGGAACCTCTCATATTAGGTAACCTTTTAGGGGCCACGAGTCAAGAATGAATCACTCCAGGAAAATGCCCCCTGCTGGCTGTGAAGCTTGTCATGAATAGGGGGAAAGGGGGGGGGGGGGAACTGAGCCCCATTCTGTTCCATTCTGCACCCTGTTACGAACTCTATTGAGAAATCTGTAAATTTTAACTTTAACTAAGTTTCCCCACATAAAACATTAAAGTTAGAAGAAAACTTAAGAGCTTACATTAATTAGTAAAGGCTTGTGTCCAGTTCGGCTTGCATCCAGTACATCAAGCACCTTTAGATTTACTAAAACTACCATTCCCAGTTGCCATCCTCTCCCACCACAATGCGGCTTTAGGGGGGGCCTTATGTAATTGATTTGATAGCCGAATTTACCAAAAACACCTAAGTAAATGGTAAAATATCCTATATTAAGTTCTGCTATAATGTATGTTTCCCAACTATAAGATTACCTTAAATTTGGAGTTTTTCAAATGGAGTTTGGCGTGATGCACTAAGTTGTGTTTCCATTCAGAAAACCATTTCAACTTGATAAAATCGTGCAGAAAATGTGCAACAGTGCAATTTGTGCAATAGTAAAGAATATAAGAGGAGAAAATGAGCATTTATCCTACCTGTCAGTGAGTGTTGACTGTGTGCCACTCATTGGGGCTTCCCTTGAGAGTTTCCAACGACTTCACCCAAATAACATTTTTATTAGAACATCTGATTCTTATTTATTAAATCGGCTCCTTTATTTGGTCTCCTCGGTGTATATCCATATCCAGAAACGTCGACGAAGTTTCCAGCATGCAAAGTTGTTTTAAAATCCCGTTTCTTCTACTGGGAGTGCTGACAATAAAGTTATAGTCATGAGAAATAAAGAAAAGTTTTCTTCTTTGGGGTGTGAATGTGTTTCATTAGAAAACAGCTGTTTGAATCAGCAGAAACATCTGGAAAAACTCCTGCAAGCAACTTTGCTTTAAATGTTTCCCCCAACTTTCTTCTCCTCCAAGTCCAAATTGAGGATATATCTCTTATCTCTCCTTGGGAAATACTTCCATGATGACACTCACAGTCTATTCCTGATGATCCTGATGAAGAATTACGTCAAACTTTGGCTGCTAAAATCCAAAATGAGCGTCCAGAGTGCTGAGTTTCTGTAAAGCATCCTCCTCCTCCTGCAGGTCTGCTCACTTTAAATCCTCTAAACTAGATCTGAACGACTGTCTGGGTGTTTTTTTGCTACACAGTGGTGATGCAAATGGAAAAAAGGAAATGCTTTTGTCAAACCCCCCCCTCCTCACCAAAAGAGTCAAAAAGAGGAGAAAAACCCACCTTCCATCCTGATGCGTTCAAGGGCTCCTCGTACTTCTCTAAACTATCAGACTTCACAGCTATAATGTGGTATTATTTGACTTTTACCCACAATTAAAGAGTGGTGGAAAAGTAATCAGGTACATTTTCTCAATTTCAAGTACCTAAGTATCTCCATTTTACTTTATACTTTACTTATACTTATACTTATAAGGGCCACATTGAGTAAAAAAAAAAGAATCTGAGATTTCAAGAATAAAGTCGTAACTTTACGAGAAAAAAGTCGTAATATTACGAGAATAAAGAAAAAAGTCGTAAAATTAAGAGAATAAAGTCGTAACTTTACGAGAAAAAAGTCGTAAAATTAAGAGAATAAAGTCGTAACTTTACGAGAAAAAAGTCGTAATATTACAAGAATAAAGTCATAAATTTAGGAGAAAAAAGTCGTAATATTATGAGAATAAAGTCTTGACTTTACGAGAAAAAAAGTCGTAATATTAGGAAAAAATATTACCAGCAACCAACAAAACGGGCGAGAGGACAACGCAGTTTCTTGTACAATCTTTTCAAGGTCCTGATATTTATGAGAATGTGGTGCTGATATATATACATATATACACACACACATACATATATATATACACACACACTCACACATATATACATATATATATATACACACACTCACACACATATATATACACACACACATGTATACATATATATGTGTGTATATATATATATATATATATATATACAGTATATATGTGTATATATATGTGTGTGTATATATATATATATATATATTATATTTTTAAATACTATTACATTATTAC
This sequence comes from Sebastiscus tertius, assembly GCA_916701665.1. NCBI lineage: Eukaryota > Metazoa > Chordata > Actinopteri > Perciformes > Sebastidae > Sebastiscus > Sebastiscus tertius. The sequence goes on along the minus strand of CAKAOH010023402.1, from coordinate 4,841 downwards.
ATGTTTTATTTGTTTGTTTTGTGATTCTCATGTGTGATTTGGCTGCATTAATAAAGTTGTCCATCTCTCTATCTACCTATAGTTGGCAGCACTGCGCCGACCCAGAAGAAGAAGCAGCATCCGGTGTCCTAATTAACCCCACGAAGAAGAAGCTACCCGCTGCTAGCTGCAGACAACGTAAACACTGAAACATCTCTGAGCAGATTGAGCCTTTATATCAGTTTAACTTCTGTTTTCTTTACCTCAGTTTAATGCAGAATAACTACACGATGCTATAGTCTAGCTGAACCTCTTCTAGTGAGCCATGTTTGTTTGGATCTGGGAATAAACCAAAGGCCTTGGAGTTGTCCTGCTAACGAATGGTAAGATTATCATCACTGCAAAGGTCTTTTAATACGAGTTAAAATATAAATATAATGTCACCTTATAGAAGGTTTAACATGCAAAGTTTGCACGCTTTACTGTGAGTATTTTATGCATGTATTTTAACATTATTGCACATGTTTTTGTGGTGTAATTTGATGAAAGCGTAGACACAGCTTCCCCCTTTTGTGTTGACAGAATTCAACCCAGAAAAAACAGCTTTTTTCTTCACACTAATATTTCTTTATGTGTCATTAAATGTGGATCCTGGTAAAAACAAACATACCGGTTTGTTTTATTAGGCTCTTATCTTTCATTCGGCTTATAAATTGTTCCTTAAGAAGCATTTGATTTAAAGATAATCTCCATTTAGTGTGTGTGGTTGGCCTTGTACGCCCACAGTGTTTCTGTAGTTACTAAGGTGAACCAGTGGTGGGCGCTGCTGCTCACTGGAAACAGTCAAGTTAAAAGGTCCCATATTATAAAAAAAGTGAGATTTTCATGTTTTTTTTAATATGATAAAGCTTAAGTGGTTTAAGTGCTTTATAAATACTGTTAAACTATCAAAACGCTCAATATACGGAGAAATACACACAGCCCGTATTCAGAAATTGCGCGTTTGAAACAAGCCGTTTGGATTTCTGCCCATTTGTGATGTCACAAATATGTGTGTGTTTCTCCGTATATTGAGCGTGTTTATGGTTTAACAGTATTTATATCGCACTTAAACCTGTTATATAATGTAAAATACCTGAAAATCTCACTTTTTACAATATGGGACCTTTTAATGCCCACCTGTTTTAGGAAATTACCAAGCCTTTAAAAAAACTAATCTATATATTTGAGAGTGTTTTTCGAGAGATTAAGAAGAATAAAACAAGTTAGAAAGTATTGATTGATGACTTGTTGACAGTAGGGCTGTCCCAAATACCATTTTTTCAGCTTCAAAGCTTCACTGAGAAATATTCGAAGGTATTTGAAGCTTCGGGACAGCGCCGCTGCCACACTTCTGTACACAAATATACCTCTACACATAACAAACAGCAATATCAGTCTGAGAGTAACTAATAATAGTTAATGTTGAATATGAATAATGGCTAATGTTGTGGGATTATGCCTATTATTGGCTATTTTGGGATTTATACATTATTATTACACACTTATATAAAAAAAACAACATAGCATTCAAATAGTGCTTTGGAGGTTGATTACCATGGCAACGGTCGAAGCATTTGGGTCATCCCTAGTTGACAGTATGAAAATATAGAATAGCACCAACTTTAACTACACTCTGGTTGTTTTGGCACTACTGATGCCTTCAAGGTATCCTTTTGAGGTCCTATTTCCGATTTCTCTCATTTTTAACATTTACTTCTTATTCTAAAATAGATAAATATAAATACTATAAACACCATTTCCAATGTTTCATGAGCTACATAAACGTTTTGGTCTATTCAAGTACGTTTGGAAACAAATTACCAGAGAGACACAGAGACAGTTAGTTTTTGTCGACTGTCGTTCAATTTAAAGGCAGTGTAGAGAGCATAAACAAACATGTTGTCATTGAGTCATGCAGCTGATTTGTTCATCAGTAACAGTTTATCAAAACCACCTCAACTCTGACATTTCAAAGATGACATAATCCCACAATAGTATGTGGCAGCGGTACTAAAACATTCATTGTTTTGCACCCTCCTCTGCTCTTCACTTCCCACACATAACATCTCAACACGCCACCTTTTGTCCTTTATTCGTGTTTTGCATAAAAGCTGCATGATTGTAGAGGGTTGCTAATTAGCAGAGTAATTACTCCCAGCAGTTCCTCTGTGAGAAAAGTTTCTTTATAGGGAATATTTCATTCAATTAAACTTGAGTGCACTTAATTAAAATGTGTCAAGGAACACAACAAAATTTAGCTCACACTGTTTATTCCACTCTTGAAGCTCTTTAAAAGAAACAGCTCCCGGTAGGAGCATCTACTAAAATATTTTGTTTACTCTTCACTCAGCCCATGATTCAGCTGGAGAAACCAGTGCTGACTGGTACCATGCCCGTGGTATGGCCCACCATCCTTGACCTGGGCAGGGATGAGTGCAAAAGAATTCTTCGTAAACTTGGTAAGGTCATGAGATGCAAAATAAATATTGAAGGACCATTGCTACAAACAGCATTTTTAGTCCAAATTGAAGTTTATCTGATTGAACTCACATCATTTTTGTTTAATTTTCCCAGAGCTGGAGGCTTATGCCGGGGTTATCAGTGCCCTGCGAGCCCAAGGAGACCTGACGAAGGACAAGAAGGATCTGCTGGGAGAACTCACTAAAATCCTTGGGTAACTCTTTCCTACGTATTCTAAACCAACTTTTGCACACAGACTTTGCTTCATTTTAAACGTGCTGTAACATTTTGTCCACCCACCCTTCCCCTCATCCTCCCAGTATCTCAACAGAGCGCCATCGTGCAGAAGTCCGCAGGGCTGTCAATGATGAACGCCTTACCACTATTGCATATCAGTAAGTGTATGACCGGCCATGTAGGAGTGTCACTCGTCATGTGCAGCACCTTACGGCAGTGGTCCTCAACCTTTTTGAGTCACAACCCCCCAGTTTTGTTTAGTTTAAACAGCTAGCACCTACAGTAGGTGTTGTCAAATGTGCTCCAGGCACTGTGGATGTTTGATGCTTTCCATGTGGGTGAGAGTAACTCCCTATGGCGTGGACTTTGGGTTTTGTAACTTTGCAGACCTTTAACATGCACAAAAACACTATATATCACACTAAAGGAAAGGGAAAAAGCACAAAATCAGAAGTCCGATGTTTGCTTGACATCTGGGCCGAAGAGAACACACAGAATATGATAAGAGGAGGAGAAGGGAATCATCGAATCAACGAAAAAGATAAATTCACTCCTTCGTACACGCCCCTCAGCAACATAGTTTTATATTTGGTCCGCTTTAATTTGTGCACTGTGAAACTGAACAAAACTAAATAGAAAACCAACCAAAAGTATCAATTTCACTCTGATTCAGACTAGACAAACGGACTATGACTTGTGAAAGTGCCCTTAAAAACTAATGTAAAAAAAAGTCAGAAAAAAAAGATCTGAAAAATGTTAGACAAACAAATCTGAAAAATGTCTGAAAAAAATGTCTGAAAAAAAGATCTGAAAAATTAGTCAGAAAAAAAAAATCTGAAAAATGTCAGACAAACAAATCTGAAAAATGTCTGAAAAATGTCAGAAACAAATGTCAGAAATAAAAGATCTGAAAAATGTCAGACAAACAAATCTGAAAAATGTCTGAAAAAAATATCTGA
>CAKAOH010023400.1:0-10330 GCA_916701665.1 Sebastiscus tertius | reverse complement strand
AAGGTTGAGGGTCTTGGGGATGAAGTTCCTGATGGTCCTGAGGATGAAGGTCCTGTAGGTCGTGGAGATGAAGGTCCTGATGGCCCTGGGGATGAAGGTCCTGATGGTCCTGGGGATGAATGTCTTGAGGGTTTCTGGGGATGAAGGTCCTGAGGGTCCTGGGGATGAAGGTCCTGATGGTCCTGGGGAGGAAGGTCCTGAGGGTCCTGGGGATGAAGGTCCTGAGGGTCCTGGGGATGAAGGTCCTGATGGCCCTGGGGATGAAGGTCCTGAGGGTCCTGGGGATGAAGGTCCTGATGGTCCTGGGGATGAAGTTCCTGAAGGTCCTACAGGACCCAGCTGTTACAGGTGGAGGGTCTGGAGCAGGAGGGTCTGGAGCAGGAGGTCAGCATCATTAGATCAGTCTAAACCAACAGAAAACACAACAGAGACAGAAGCCAAGCAGGTCAGGTTCGAGCACCTCAGTGTCAAAAGCAAGACAAAGTTTTCCAAAGTTGTCAGACTGGGCAGAACAATTACAGGCCGTAAACAGACCCCATGCTATCACCATGGCAATACAGTCCATGTGAATGTGTTTTAATGTGTTTTAATGTGTCCTGTCTGGATGTGATATGTTGTGTTTTAATGTACTCTTTTAAAAGCAGTTTTTGCACGTGAACCAAAGACAAATTTCTGCCTTTTGTACACAAAAAGCAGACAATAAAGTATTTTATTCTATTCTAGAAAACAAACTGGAAATTAGACTCTGATATGTATTAAATCAAAACATAAAACAACTGTAATTAATCAGGAGTCATGACACCGAGATCAGATAAATTGAGATTAGGATTAGAGTAAGAAGAGAGGGGGTTATTTAACTGGTGATGAAATGCAGCTGTGTGATGTTAAAAACAGCTCAGTACTGTCTGCGAGGAACTGGACAAAGACAGGATCTTCTTCTTCTCCTCTGGGAGACTGCGCCTGCCAGTAACCTCCAGATGAATATTCATCATCCATTCCAGATTTATACTGACAGGCTGCTGATCCAACTGGTGCAGATAAATATCTTAACTTTTATCCAAATGTGACGACGTCAGAATACCTTCTTGGCTGACACGTCTCTCAAGTGTCGCGCGGAGGTTGGGGTCAGTACCTGTGGAATGGCAGACCGGGGTGGTGGTTGCCATTTTTAAAAATGGGGAATGGAGGGTGTGCTCCAATTATTGGGGTATCACACTGCTCAGCCTCCCCGGGAAAGTTTATTCTAGGGTGCTGGAAAGGAGACTCTGATTGATTGTTGAACCTCAGATCCAGGAGGAGCGGTGCGGATTCCGTCCTGGCCGTGGAACAGTAGACCAGCTATTTACCCTCGCGGGCTGTTGGAGGGGTCATGGGAGTCTGACCATCCAGTCTACATGTGTTTTTTGGACTTGGAGAAGGTTTACGACCATGTCCCCCGGGAAGTCCTGTGGGGGGGTTCTGCAGGAATATGGGATGCCGGGGTTGCTGTTATGAGCCATCCCGTCTTTGTATAACAAAAGTGAGAGCTGCGTCCATATACTCGGCACAAAGTCAAACACGTTCCCGTTGTTTGTTGGCCTCCGCCAGGGTTGGCCAACAACCTGTTTGTGACTTTCATGGAAAGGATCTCAAGGCGCAGCCGGGGGGAGGAGAGTTTCCAGTGTGGGGACCTCAGAATTGCGTCTCTGCTCTTTGCAGATGATGTGGTTCTGTTGACTTTATCAGACCGTGACCTTCAGCATGCACTGGGGCGGTTTGCAGCCGAGTGTGAAGCGGTTGGGATGAGAGTCAGTACCTACAAGTCTGAGGCCATGGTTCTCTGCCCGAAACCGGTAGACTGCTCCCTCCGGGTGGGGAGTGACTCACTGCCCCAAGCGAGGGAGTTTAAGTATCTCAGGGTCTTGTTCACCAGTGAGTGAAAAATGGAGCGGGAGATGGACAGGCGGTTCAGTGCAGCGTCTGCAGTTATGCGGGCGCTGTACCGGACCGTTGTGGTAAAGAGGGAGCTGAGCCGGAAGGCAAAGCTCTGATTTACCGGTTCATCTACGTTCCAACCCTCACCTATGGTCATGAGATGTGGTAGTGGTTGAAAGAAGGAGATCGTAGACACAAGCGCTGAAATGAGTTTGCTCCGTAGGGTGGCTGGGCCCAGCCTTAGAGAGAGGGTGAGGAGCTCAGACATCCGGAGGGAGCTCGGAGTAGAGACGCTGCTCCTTCACCTCTAGTGGGACCAGCTGAGGTGGTTCAGCTGATCAGGACCCCATACATTTCAATGTATCCCATTCATTACTAACCTGTCCAACATGAATAATAGCTGTGTTTTAACATTAGGACTCATTCACTCTCACGTCTCCTTCTTTCAGCCTGCAAGTCTGCCAACATCGACCTGGTGCTTCTGATTGACGGCTCCAAGAGCGTCCGACCACAAAACTTTGAGCTGGTCAAAAAGTTTGTTAACCAGGTGAGGCATGTTTTCATACAGTATTTCAATGTTAATATGTATTACACAATACTTAAAATAACAACAACAATTTGAAATTGTATTATTTATTTGCGTTTGTCTGTTTTGGCGCACAGGAAGTGACGCAGGAATTAAAAAGCAATAATGAACACAAATATAACAATATAAGCGTACTAATAGTGTAGAGCTGGGATGCTCCACCTCCATCTCCTTATTCAATACTATCACCATACCTGGGTGCTGATTCGATATGTAATGTGATTTTTAAGTGTTGCGATTCGATATTGTGATTTATTGTGATTGTTAACTTGTTTACCACCAGACCATGGGAACAAGTTCAATCATACACTTCTAGGGATTTTTACTTTGGAAAACCTCTAAATGAATCCAGTAAAAATGTCTGACTACATAAATGCTGAAAATCAGAGATGTCCTGAAGTCAAATATATCAGGATCATTGTCAGGAATTATTTATTACATTTATTATCCAGCAACCCAGAAATCAAAGAATAAAGACATTTCCCTCACAGATTAGTGGTATTTTCTTTTTAATTTATAAGGGACATGTAGTGTTTTATACTTCTGGTGAATATAATCCATCAATCTTATTTCTATAGATGTATTTTATATATACAGTTCCCTTTGTTAACACCTTATTTTGAAAAGCAGACGTAGTCCCATGTGTCTACTTCCTCTAACTTCTCCAAGGTGGTCTCTAGCTCTCCCGTCAGCTCCGTTCTCTTTATCCATCCATGGTCAGCTCCATCGGGGCCGTTTGAATGCAGAGAACAGAAATGTCAGTATCTGGGTGCTCTACAGTTGTAGTGTCGGCCCATTTGACCACGGAGATGAGAGCGACGGCCGGCTCGACCGCCACGTTACGATAACGTTTCCTGTCCGTGACAGAGTTAGCATGCAGCTTTAGCTCTGCTCTGTCTAGCTCTGCTTTTCCTGTCAATGTGTGAAACCCAAAGTGTTTCCATCCTTTACTGGATGTGTAGTGTTTACCACGCTGGATTTAACATGTGAGGGTGCAGGTCATATCCACGCTGACCCTCCAACGTTTTAGACTTTCTGAGGTTTGTTTTGGTTGACGGATACGGAACGGATATGACGTCATGTTACTCAGACTACCACAATAAAAGCGGTAACTTCCTTCTACCTCCACATAGACTCAGATAAAGCAAATATATCGATGCTGGCGTTAAAACATCTATTTAGAAACTATAAAAAAATGCGATACATAGGTGAATCGATTTTTTTTCCACATCTGTAATAGAGTATCTCGTGTCCGCTGTGCTGTGTTCAATGAACGTCCTTCCCCTCTTCCTGTGCTCCAGGTTGTGGACTCTCTGGACGTGTCTGCTCACGGCACCAGAGTGGGTCTGGTTCAGTACTCCAGCCGGGTCCGGACTGAGTTCCCTCTCAACATGTACCACACTGCTGATGACATCAAAGCTGCAGTCATGAAGGTAGAGTTGATTTATTTTTTTCACTTTCATGTTTTAATACTAGGGCTTTCAATCAATATTTAATTTAATAGTTGATTGCGATTAATTGCAAATAAATCGCACATCTTCTGATCTGTTCGAAATGTACCTTAAAGGGACTGTTTGTAACTTCTAACACGTATAAATCGGGTCGGTGTTCCATATGCGCGATCGCATGTGGCTACGCTGTTCCAACACAAACTACACGGAAGCACCAAAACCGCAAAGTTAGAAATATCGATATATTATGGATATATTGCCCAGCCCTAGTGGGCGTCCAACAGGACAGATGCCCACAGTGAACTGTTGTTCCTGTCCTGGTCTAGGTGGACTACATGGAGAAAGGCACTATGACCGGTCTGGCCCTGAAACACATGCTGGAGAACAGCTTCTCAGAGGCAGAGGGCGCTCGTCCTTCCAGCCGCAACATCCCCCGAATCGGACTGGTGTTCACAGACGGACGCTCGCAGGACGACATCACGGAGTACGCCAAGATGACCAAAGAAGCCGGTAAGACTTAGCTAGTGTGAGGGTTTGTTTTCTTCCTCTTATTCCAGATTAATGTTGACATATATATGTGTACGTGTCCGTGCACATCTCCAGGTATCACCATGTACGCGGTGGGTGTCGGAAAAGCTGTGGAGGACGAGCTTCGTGAGATTGCATCTGAGCCTGTGGAGAAACATTTCTATTACACCACCGACTTCACCGCCATCAGCACCATCGCTGAGAACCTCAAACTCAACATCTGCCCAGGTACGACACTCACATCCTGCAATACTTCAATACAATACTACGAAATATCTCACAGGATTTTATTATGTTTATATATATATATATATATATATATATATATGTGTATATATGTTTCACCAGCTGACCCTCGAGTTTTCTTTTTAACCCTCAGAGACCCACAATAGACCTGTGTTAGTCTTTTTAGGGGGGTGCAGGGGGTCTTTAGGGGGAGATAGCAGGTCAACAGTAGTGGGTCTCAGGGGGTTAATCATAATACTAGTTTCTAAATGATTTGTTCAACATAAAGTAACATCTAAGAGATGAGACTCACATGTGAAACCGGTCCCAGTGTGATGATGTTGTGATCTTTGGCTCCTTCTGCTGACAGATGAAGTACATGACAGCTGTAAAAAAAAAAAAATAAAGTATAAATCACTAACATGATATCATACCAAAAAGATAACCACATAAAAAAATACTTTTTCAAAAATAAACAAATGACACTTAATAATCCACACAGTGCTGAAGAGCAGTTTAAACTGCAGCAATGCATCATGTTATATGTAGGGCTGCCAATTAATTGAAATATTTAATCATGATTAATCAAATGATTGTCCATAGTTAATCACTATTAATCGCAAATTAATCACATTTTTTATCTGTTCAAAATGTCCCTTAAAGGGAGATTTATCAAATATTTAAAACTCTTATCAACATGGGAGTGGGCAAATATGCTGCTTTATGCAAATGTATGTATATATTTATTATTGTAAATCAATTAACAACACAAATCACAGATATTGATCCAGAAACCCTCACAGGTACTGCATTTAGCATAAATCAATATGCTCCAATCATAACATGTCAAACTGCAGCCCAACAGGCAACAACAGCTGTCAGTGTGTCAGTGTGCTGACTTGACTATGACTTGCCCCAAACTGCATGTGATGATCATAAAGTGGGCATGTCTGTAAAGGGGAGACTCGTGGGTACCCATAGAACCCATTTACATTCACTGATCTGGAGGTCAGAGGTCAAGGGACCCCTTTGAAAATTGACATGTTTTAACCTCCTTCACGACAAGCTAGTATGACATGGTTGGTACCAATGCATTCATCAGGTTTTCTCTTCACTCTGGCTTTGAAATGATTTTGCGTTAACACGCTAACTTTGGCAGCCCTGGTTTATATGATGAACTAATAGCAGAGCGATGAAATGAAAGTATAAAGTGTCTCATAACGTGACCAGATGAAGTGAAGGAGTCGTTCTGTGTCTCCTCAGAGGAGAGTCAGGGGGAGATTGAGGTGAAGGACCCGTGTGCCTGTGAGAGTCTGGTGGAGTTCCAGCAGGTCACCATGAGCAGCCTGGAGCAGCTCACAACCAAACATATCCTTTAAAAACACCTCTACATCCAAACACTAATAAGCCTCAGCGACGGGCACGTTTCTAATCTGGATCTGTGGTAAGAACCGGTTGGCAGTTCAAACAGGAACCATCAGATAAAGTGACCACATACATTCCTCCGTGGGTTCGTCCTGATGACCAACCTGCAGAATTACACTCCGTCATTTGATTCAGTGGTCATATAAAGAAAATGTGATTTTAAGGCCAAGATGATGGAAGTTACAGATGTGGAACTATGGCTTGAGTTGCATCTGTCTTTTGACTGATTTTCGGTCCATTGGCAGACCCAGACCTCACATCAGTCCCAAATAGGAATGAGTCCTGAATGCCAGAAATGAGTCAGCATGATGTCACTTCCTGTTCCCTCGTCTGGAAGTCAATGTGTTTTTAGTTAGATGTCTGAAATAAGGTCTGTGGTTAACACAAATTGGAGAGATTTCAACGTTTTGTTCTACGACATTAAATACGTCAGTAAATATCCCACTGGTGAGTTAGACAAGTGTCTAAATGAGACTACTAAATGTCATCACGCCGATGTTTATACTTGAGCTCATGTGACCGTGGTGGAGTTCATTTATAACCTAACGTCAGCTTTTTACTTCACACTTCATAAATCATAGAGTGGTGTTCATTAGTGGAGATTATCTTGATGAACAAACCGTGTCAGTATCATAAACGTGTGTTTACCACAGAGATTATTTACTCTAGTAATCCAAAACTCAATGGAACAATCCCATTGGCTGTTAGTGGAGGGAACCAGGGAGATGACCACTTCCTGTTAGTGGAGGGAACCAGGGAGATGATCACTTCCTGTTGGACGACAGAAATACGTCATCCCTGGAGCTGACGAAACTATATGTTTGTGTTTTTAAAGATTGATATCTTCAGTAGGAACCAATGAGCTTGGAGCTGAGAGACACAGACAGGAAGTCACTCAGACAGTATGATGATGGACTAATATGAATGAATTTGGTGTTTTAATGGGTTTGTTAACAGTAAGAAAAATAAAGATTAATGCCGCCCTTATCCTTTAATTCATGTTTACACGTCTGAACAAAGAGACGTCTTAATTTGTAAACCTAAAAATATTTGACTTTTGTTCATGCACATATTCATGAGCAGACATATAGTGTTATTAATCCTTAACCGAGCGTCTACTGACTGGGATGACGGCTCGTCTGGAGCAGCTGGAGAACCAGCTTCTCTCCAGGAAGTGATCTGATCTGCATCCCAGTGAGCCGACGGGACGCCACGGAGGAAGAATAACAGAGTGAGGAAGAGGAGGGCTCATCAGAAACCCCTTCCAACCAACAGACAAAAAACCTTTGTGTGTCTTTTCACACCGAGCCTTTGTAGCCTTCGGTCGGCCTGCTGCTCTTCACGCTGACGAGGATGACATCTATCAGAAAGCTCGTGGTATAGAATCAGATTTGTGGTATAGGGAATGGGAATGGGACGTCACCGACAGCGGGTCGGACATTTTTTGGAGGATAAAGGGTGAGAGCGCCATCCGCTGGCTGTTTACTGCAAGTATCAATAGATAACACAAAACACCGCACAGAGAATAAGATTCAAAAGCTGAATTGTAGTATATATAGTTTACAGTAGGGCTGCACAATTAATAGAATATTAATCACGATTTTGGCTTCCCACATTAAATGAACATTATCGACAGTGATACTGACGTTTAAAATGTGTTCTGCTCATAGAAAACGCTGCAAAGCAAGCGCTCTCTAAACTAACAGCCACCAGCCTCTGATCCACATGTTGTTGTTACTTACAGATATTATCTATACAACCAATGTGTTTATGATTAAATTGAGAGCATAAAATTGTTTGTTTAGCCTCTTTTATTTTGCTCTCAAAGTGCACCAGATGGATGCATTTAACTTTAAAATGTAGCTAGCAAAAAGGGTAGGGTGAATATTCACGTATCTTTTCGTAAAGCAGGAAAAAAAACGATTGTAACGAATCAGTTTTTTACCAACATGGTGCAGCCCTGATTCATACATCAGCAGGAATGGGACACGGCGTGTTAGTGAAAGCAGTGCTCTGTTTGTTTTAATGTGAAAGTGCAGAAATAAAAATATGTTGTCGCTAAAAGATCGATGAATAATCATGATCTCAATATTGACCATCATTTTGGCCATAATCGTGCAGCCCTAGTATACAGTCAGACACAAAGGTAGGCTAACGTTATGGGTTTAGATTAGATTTAGATTAAATATGCAGTATTAACAAATGTTTTGTTAGTATTCTGTTAGCATAACATTAGCTAGCTTGTCTTTATCTGGATGGTTGTGTAGTTGTCATATGGCCTGTAGATCTTAATGTCATATACCAACCTGTTTAGAAAGTGGACATCGGCCTCCAAAGATTGACATATTTTGACCTGCTGACAGGTGTTCACTAACACAAAAACACATCAGTGACCGTAACGGGAGGCAAACTGTCAAAGTCCTCCTAATTCCTAATGATCGATATCATGAACTAACTGTAACATGTGGCCCCTTTGCCTCTGTCAGCTTCTCTTTATATGGACATTTGTCTTTCACACGTACATCATACATGTCTGATGGTGATCGATTGATGACGGATGAACAGACCGATGATATATAACGACAGTCTACAGTAGCTCCGTACGCTACCCTCCAAAAATTGCGGCGCGCCCCAGAATGCTCAGCGGTTCCCATTCCCTATAGCTGTAAATCACCTGATTTGTACACTTTTTATCTTAAAAAAAGAAAAGAAAAGAAAGATACAACAACACCACATCTACGTTCCCACCGTCACCGAGCAGAGAAAACATTTCCTCTGTTAACCTGAGGGTACCGACGTTCAGGAGGGCTGTTATTGATCGATTGATGTTACACAACAGTCACACTCACAAAGAGGATCATCATGTCGGCTATCTCTGTAAACTAGAAGTAATCAATGTACTGTAGATATTAGATATAAGCACAAAATATTACGAGTTTTCATCACACACAGTGTTCTTCGTAGTCACACACAATTGGTCTGTTAGTGCCTTGTTTATACTTGATCTGTTTTGTACTATTTGTTGAATATGATGTATTTATAGCAGATTGTCTGTTTTTCTACCACAGTAGAATAGCAAATTAGATTAAAAACAAAATGTTGTTACCACTCCCAATATTAAATTGGCTCGGGTCGTTTTCTGTTGAAGAGGAACGTGGTTTAGATTTAAGACAAAAAGGGAAGTTAAGAAGTTGAAAGGATCCCCTCTTCACTAACGCTGTGGTCTGTTGTTGATGGACGGGAATCACTTATTTTTACTCTGAATAAATACTGCCTTACATTCATTACATTCACATAGATTGTGTCTTACAGTGCCCTGTGTAACATGTCTGAGTATTATTATTTTAATAACGTGATTCAGTCTGTCATCATCTAACCACATTAGACTAAAGGGGCTCTGTATGTAAATGAATGACCACCAGAACTTTGGTAGTTTGTCTCACTCTTGTAGTTTTGAATAAAAAAACAAAACAAAAGACCACCACATAAGTATACCCCTTTATATTTGAATGCCTGTATGTATTTTTGTATATTTTCTATTAGCTTTGCCTTTTTTGTATTTTCCTGATGAATCCCTGTATTACAGCACAGAAGGCAATAAAAGAGTCAACTTTTCACTTTTGGTGTGATGTGTCTGTTTTGGGGAGAAGAAGTATTTTTACATTTCAGGTTTCATTTCTCACTTCACAATTATATGTTTTAGTTTGTAGATGTTTTGCAGCTGAACTCATCACTCTGCGGATGAAGATTATATTTAATACTACAGCACACTTTACAAAATAAAAGCGTAAAAGAAAGCCTGAGAGTCATGCATTTTATTTCACAGGGCTGTAATGGTTTAATAACTTTCAAGAGGTTTCCTGGAAAGAATACATAACTTGGTACAAATTACATGGAAAATGTTCTTGTCTCTAAATATCTTATAATTAGTACCAAATGACATTATCCATTTGAAAAAAAAATAGTAGATATTGAAATTAGGTCTGTCAATCTATTTAAATATTTAATCGCGATGAGATGCATGATTGTCCATAGTTAACCGTGATTAATTGCAAATTAATGGCACATTTTTTTATCTGTTCTAAATGAACCTTAAAGGGAGATTTGTCAAGTATTTAATCCTCTTATCAACATGGGAGTGGGCAAATATGCTGCTTTATGTAAATGTATGTATATATTTATTATTGTAAATCAATTAACA
>CAKAOH010023398.1:0-20220 GCA_916701665.1 Sebastiscus tertius | reverse complement strand
CATGTCTCTCCTCAATGTCACTCCTCCATTTCACTCCTCCATGTCTTCTATGTCAGAATTCCATGTCCCTCCTCCATGTTGATCCTCCATATTTCTCCTCAATGTCGATCCTCCATGCCGCTCCTGTTTGCTCCTCTATGTAACTCCTCCATGTCGATGCTCCATGTCACTCCTACATGTCACTCCAGAATGTCGCTTCACCATATCACTCCAGATTGTCCTTCCAGAATGTCACTCCAGAATGTTACTCCTCCATGACCCTCCTCCATGTTACTCCTCCATGTCAATCTTCCATGCCACTGCTTCACGTCACTCCTATTTGTCACTCATTTGTGTCGTTCCTCCATGTAGATCCTACATGTTACTCTCTATGTCGATGCTCCATGTCACTCCTCCAATTTTGCTCCTCCATGTCACTCCTCCATGTTACTCCTCCATGTAATTGCTCAATGTCGCTCCTCCATGTCGATCCTCCGTTTCGATCCTCCATGTCACTCTTCCTTGTTACTCCTTTATGTTACTCCTATTTGTCACTCCGCCATGTCGATCCTCCATGTTGCTCGTCCATATAGATCCTACATGTTACTCCTCGATGTCGTTCCTCCATGTCTCTCCAGAATGTCGCTCCACCATGTCACTCCAGAATGTCCCTCCAGAATGTTACTCCTCCATGTCCCTCCTCCATGTTACTCCTCCATGTCGATCCTCCATGGCGCTCCTTCATGTCGTTCATCCATGTTGATCCTCCATGTCGCTCCTCCTTGCTCCTCCATTTCACTACTCCATTTTGTTCCTCCATGTAGATCCTACATGATACTCCTCCATGTCGATCATCTGTGTCGCTCCTAAATGTCACTCCAGAATGCTTGTCGATACCCTTTGTCTTAAATGTCACACCTCTATATCGATCCTCCATGTCAGTTTTCCATGTCACTCCTCCATGTTGATACTCAATGTCGATCCTCCATATCACTCCTCCATGTCACACCTCCATGTCAATCCTCCATGTCGATCAACCATGTCGCTCCACCATATCACTCCTCCATGTAACTCCTCCATGTCGATACACCATGTCACTGCTCCATGTCGCACCTCCATGTAGCTTCTCCATGTCGATCCCCAATGTCCCTCCTCCAAGTCACTCCTCCATGCCGATCCTCCATTTTGCTCCTCCATGTCGCTCCTCCATGTCGCTCCTCCATGTAGATTCTACATGTTACTCCTCTAAGTCGATCCTCCATGTCGCTCCTCTATGTCACTCCAGAATGTCGATCGTCCTTGTCACTCCTCCATGTCGCTTCTCCTTTTCACTCCTCCATGTCACTCTACCATGTCATTCCAGAATGTCCCTCCAGAATGTCACTCCTCCATGTCCCTCTTCCAAGTCACTCTTCCGTGTTGATCCTCCATGTTACTCGTCCATCTCGATCCTCAATGTTACTCCTCCATGTCGCTCCTCCTTGTCACTCCTCCATGTCACTCCTCCATGTCGCTCCTCCATGTCGCTCCTTCATGTCACTCCTTCATGTCAGTCCACCATGTCACTCAAGAATGCCCCTCCAGAATGTCACTCTTCCATGTCCCTCCTCCAAGTCACTCCTCCATGTCGTTCCTCCATGTCGCTCCTCCTTGCTCCTCCATTTCACTCCTCTGTTTTGTTCTTCCATGTAAATCCTACATTTTACTCCTCCTTGTCGATCATCCAAGTCACTCAACCTTGTCACTCCAGAATGTCGCTCCACCATGTCACTTCAGTATGTCCCTCCTAAATGTCACTCCTCCCTGTCGATCCTCAATGTCGCTCCTCCTTGCTCCTCCATTTCACTCCTCTATTTTGTTCTTCCATGTAGATCCTACATTTTACTCCTCCTTGTCGATCATCTAAGTCGCTCAACCTTGTCACTCCAGAATGTCGCTCCACCATGTCACTTCAGTATGTCCCTCCTAAATGTCACTCCAGAATGTCGCTCCTACATGTCCCTACTCCATGTCATTCCTCAATGTCGATCTTCCATTTCACTCCTCCTTGTCACTCCTCCATGTCACTCCACCATGTCGCTCCTCCATGTCGCTCCACCATGTCGCTCCACCATGTTGATCCCCCGTGTCTTCCATGTCACTCCTCAATGTCAGTCCTCCATGTTGCTCCTCCATGTCACTCCTCCATGTCGACACTCCATGTTGATCCTCCATGTCTCTACCCCATGTCACTCCTCCATGTCGAATCCCCATGTCTTCCATTTAACTTCTCAATGTCACTCCTCCATGTCGATCCTTCATATCACTCCTGCATGTCGATCCTCTAAGTCACTTCTCCATGTCACTACTCTATCTTGCTCCTCCATGTCAGTCCTCCTTGATTTTCCTCCATTTAGATCCCACTCTAAGTCGATCTTCCATGTCGCGCCTCCATGTCACTCCAGAATGTCTACCCACCATGTAACTTCAGAATGTCCCTCCAGAATGTCACTCCAGAAGGTCACTCCTCCATGTCCATCTAACAAGTCACCCCTCCATGTCTATCCTCCATGTCACTCCTCCATTGCGTTCCTCCTTGTCACTCCTCCATGTCTTTCCGCCATGTCACTTCTCAATGTCTTCCATGTAACTCCTCCATGTCGATCCCCAATGTCTTCCATGTCACTCTTCAATATCACTCCTCCATCTCCATACTAAATTCTGATCCTCCATGTCGCTCCTCCATGTCGCTCCTCCATGTCTTCCATGTCACTCCTTAATGTCTATCACTTATGTTTTCCATGTCACTCCTCAATGTCACTCCTCCATGTCAAACCACCATGTCGCTCCACCATGTCACTCCTTCATGTCACTCCTCCCTGTTAATCCTCCAGGTCACCCCTCCATGTCTCTCTTCCATGTTTTCATGTCATTCATCCATGTCAATAACCCATGTTTTCCATGTCACTCCAGAATGTCGCACCACCATGTCACTCCAGAATGTCGATCCACCATGTCACTTCAGAATGTCCTTCCAAAATGTCACTCCAGAATGTCACTCCTACACGGCCCTCATCCATGTCACTCCTACATGGCCTTGTCCATATCACTCCTCCATGTCAATCTTCCATTTCGCTACTCCTTGTTGCTCCTCCTTGTCACTCCTCCATGTCACTCCTCCATGTCGCTCCTCCATGTCCCTCTTCCATGTCGATCACCCGTGTCTTCCATGTCACTCCTCAATGTCAGTCTTCCATGTTGCTCCTCCATGTAGCTCCTCCATGTCGAATCTCAATGTCGATCCCCCATGTCTTCCATGTCAATCCTCAATGTGACTCCCCCATGTCGATCCTCCTTGTGGATCCTCTATGTCGCTCCTCCAAGTTGCTCCTCCATGTCGTTCCCCATGTCTTTCAAGTCGCTCGTCCATGTCACTCTTCCATGTCACTCCTCCATGTCACACCTCTGTGTCGATCCTCCATGTCGCTCCTCCTTGCTCCTCCATTTCACTCCTCTATTTGGTTCTTCCATGTAGATCCTACATTTTACTCCTCCTTGTCGATCATCCAAGTCGCTCAACCATGTCACTCCAGAATGTCGCTCCACCATGTCACTTCAGTATGTCCCTCCTAAATGTCACTCCAGAATGTCGCTCCTACATGTCCCTACTCCATGTCACTCATCCATGTCGATCTCCCATTTCGCTCCTCCATGTCGCTCCACTATGTCACTCCTCCATGTCGCTCCACCATGTCGCAACTCCATGTCGATCCTCCATTTCACTCCTCCATGTTGCTCCTCCATGTCGATCCACCATGTCCTACATGTCACTGCTCAATGTCACTCCTCCATGTCGCTCCTCCATGTCACTACTCCATTGCGATACTCTATATCAATCCTCCATGTCGCTCCTCCATGTCACTCCTACATGTCGATCCACCATGTCCTACATGTCACTCCTCCATGTCGCTCCTCCATGTCGCCATCATCCTCCATGTCGCCATCTCCATTCCATTTCGATCCTCCATTTCACTCCTCCATGTTGCTCCTCCATGTCACTCCTCCATGTAGATCCACCATGTCCTACAAGTCAATCCTCAATGTAACTCCTCCCTGTCGCTCCTCCATGTCACTACTCCATGTCGATACTCTATGTCGATCCTCCATGTTGCTCCTCCGTGTCACTCCTCCATGTCTTCCATGTCACTTCTCCATGTCGATCCCCCATGTCCTACATGTAACTCCTCCATGTCACTCCTCCATGTCTTCCATGTCACTCCTCCATGTCACTCCTCCATGTCAATAACTCAAGTCTTCCAAGTCACTGTTCATTGAGACTCCTCCATGTTACTCCTCCATGTCAATCCTCCATGTAACGCCTCCATGTTGCTCCTCCATGTCACTCCTCTTTGTTGATCCACCATATTCTACATTTCACTCCTCAATGTCACTCCTCCATGTTGCTCCTCCATGTCACAACTCCATGTCGATCCTCCATTTCACTCCTGCATGTTGCTCCTCCATGTCACTCCTCCATGTCGATCCACCATGTCCTACATGTCACTCCTCAATGTAACTCCTCCATGTCGCTCGTCCATGTCACTACTCCATGTCGATAATCTATGTCAATCCTCCATGTCACTCCTCAATGTCACTCCTCCATGACACTCCTCCATGTGTATCCTCCATGTCACTCGTCCATCTCGATCCTCAATGTTACTCCTCCATGTCACTCCTCAATGTCGATCCTCCATGTCACTCCAGAATGTCGCTCCTCCATGTCCCTCCTCCATATCACTCCTATCAACCCTCCAAGTTGCTCCTCCATGTCCAAGTTGCTCCTCAATGTCGCTTGTCCATGTTGCTCCTCCATATCACTCCTCAATGTTGCTCCCCCATGTCATTTCTTCTTGTCACTCCTCAATATCACTCTTCCATGTAACTCCTCCATGTCGCTCCTCTATGTCGATCCTCCATGTCACTACTCCCTCTCAATCGTCCATGTCATTCATACATGTAGCTCCTCCATGTTTCTTATCCAATTCTCTCCTCCAGGTCACTCATCCATGTCGATCCCCCATGTCACTCCTCCCTCTCACTCCGCCATGTCGCTCCTCCATGTACTCCAGCATGTCACTCCTCCATTTTGGTTTTCCATGTAGAGCCTAAATATCACTCCTCCATGTCGCTCCTCCATGTCACTTCTTTTTTGTCACTCCTCAACGTCACTCCTCCATGCCACTCCTCCATATCAATCCTCCATGTCGCTCCTCGATGTCGCTTCACTATGTCAATCCTCCATGTCGATCCTCCATGTCGCTCCTTCATATCGATACTTAATGTCACTCTAGAATGTCACTCCAGAATGTCAACGCTCCATGTCGCTGCTCCATGTCAGTCCTCCATGTAGATCCTCCATGTCACTCCTCCATGTAACTCCTCAATGTTACTCCGCCATGACATTCCTCCATCTCACTCCTTCATGTTGTTCAATATAACTCGTCTATGTCGTTCCTCCATGTCGCTCATACATGCTCCTCCATGTCACTCCTCCATGTCGCACCTTCATGTCACTCCATAATGTCGCTCCTCCATGTAGATGCACCATGTCACTCCTTCATGTCGCTCCTCCATGTCACTCCAGAATGTTGTCCCACCATGTCACTCCAGAATGTCACTGCATAATGTCACTCCAGATATCTATCCACCATGTCCCTCAACCATGTCAATCATACATGTCACTCCTAAATGTGACTCCTCGATTTTGATCCTCCATGTTGATCCTCCATGTCAGTTATCATTATCTCTCCTCCATATCCCTACTCCATCTAGATCCTCCTTTTCGCTCCACCAATGTCGCTTCTCTATGTCGCTTCTCCATGTCAGTCCTCCATGTCGATTTTCCATGTCACTCCTCCATTTCACTCCTCCAAATTACTTCTCCATGAAGATTCTACATGTCGCTACTTCATGTCACTCCTCCGTGTCACACCTAAATGTCACTCCAACATGTTAATCCTCCATGTCAGTCCTCGATGTCGCTTCTCCATATCCTTACTCCATCTAGATCCTGCATTTCGCTCCACCATGTCACTCCTCCATGTCGCTCCTCCATGTCACTCCTCCATGTCAATCCTCCATGTCGCTTCTCCATGACGCTCCTCCATGTCAGTCCTCCATGTCGATTCTCCATGTTACTCCTCCTTGTCACACCTTCATGTTACTCCAGAATGTTACTCCATGATGTCACTCCAGAATGTCACTTCAGAATGTCACTCCAGAATGTCTATACTCCATGTCCCTCCACCATGTCACGCCTCCATGTCACTCCTAAATGTCAATCCTTCATGTAGATTCTACATGTCGCTATTCCATTTCACTCCAACATGTCGCTCCTCCATGTCACTCCTCTATGTCGCTCTTCCATGTCACTCCTCCATGTCTTCCATGTCACTCCTCGAAGTTGATCCTCTATGTCACTCCTCCATGTCGTTCCTTCATGTCACTCCTCCATGTCACTCCTCCATATCGAAGTCAATCCTCCACGTCGATCCTCCATGTCGCTTCTCCATGTTGCTCCTCCATGTCAGACATCCATGTCACTCTTCCATATGACTCATTAATGTTTGTCCTCCATCTAAATCCTACATGTCGCTCTTCCATGTAACTCCTCAATATTACTCGGTTAAGAGATTCCTCCATTTTACTCCTTCTTGTTGTTTAATGTCACTGCTCTATGTCGGTCCTCCATGTTGCTCATAAGTGCTCCTCTATGTCATTCCACCATGTCACTCCAAAATTTCACTTTTCAATGTTGATCCTCCATGTCGCTCCTCCATATCCCTATTCCATCTCTATCCTCCATTTAGCTCCACCATGTCGCTTCTCTATGTCGCTCCTCCATGTCAGTCCTCCATGTAGATCCTCCATGTCGCTTCTCCATGTCGCTGATCCATGTCAGTCCTAAATTTCACTCCTCCATGTTGATCCTCCATGTCAGTCCTCGATGTCGCTTCACCATATCATTACTCCATCTAGATCCTGCATTTCGCTCCACCATGTCGCTTCTCCATGTCGCTCCTCCATGTCATTCCTCCATGTCGATTCTCCATGTTACTCCTCCATGTCACTCCTCGATGTTACTCCAGAATGTTGCTCCACCATGTCACTCCAGAATGTCACTTCAGAATGTCACTCCAGAATGTCTATACTCCATCTCACTCCTCCATGTTACTCCTCCATGAATATCCTATATGTTACTCCTCTATGTCGATGTCACTTCTCCATGTCGCTCCACCCTGTCACTCCTCCATTTCAATACTCTATGTCAGTCCTCAATGTCGCTCCTCCATGTCACTCCTCCATGTCTTCATGTCACTCCTCCATGTCGATCCCCCATGTATACCATGTCACTCCTCAATGTCACTCCTCCATGTCGATCCTCCTTGTCGCTCCTCCATGTCGTTCCTCCATATCTTCATGTCACTCCTCCATATTGATCCCCCATGTTTTCCATGTCACTCCTCAATGTCACTCCTCCAGGTCGATCCTCCTTGTCTCTCCTCCATGTCGCTCCAGAATGTCACTCCAGAATGTCCCTCCAGAATGTCACTCCTCCTTGTCCATCCTCCATGTCACTCCTCCATGTCGCTCCTCCTTGCACCTCCATGTCACTCCTCCATATCACTCCTCAATGTTGCTCTTCCATGTCACTTCTCCATGTTGTTCCTCCATGTAGATCCTCCACATTACTCCTCCATGTTGATCCACCATGTCGCTCCTCCATATTACTCTAGAATGTTGCTCAACCATTTCACTCCAGAATGTCCCTCCAGAATGTTAATCCAAAATGTCACTCCTCCATATCCCTCCTCCATGTTGCTACTCATTGTCTCTCCTCCTTGTCACAACTCCATGTCGATCCTCCATGTCACACCTCCATGTCGTTCCTCCATGTCACTCCTCCATGTCGATCCCCAATGGCTTCCCTGTCACTCCTCCATGTCTATCCCCCATGTCTTCCATGTCATTCCATCATGTTACTCCTCCATGCCACTCCTCCATGTCTATACTCCTTGTCCATCCTCCATGCCGCTCCTCCATGTCACTCCTCCATGTCTTCCATGTCACTCCTCCATGTCGATCCCCAATTTCTTCCCTGTCACTCCTCCATGTCGATCCGCCATGTCTTCCATGTCACTCCACCATGTTACTCCTCATGCCACTCCTACATGTCTATATTCCATGTCGATCCTCCATGTCGCTCCTCCATGTCACTCCCCCATATCTTCCATGTCACTCACAAAGGTCACACCTCCATGTCGATTCTCAATGTCACTCCTCCATGCTGCACCTCCATGTCACTCCTCCATGTTGATCCCCCATGTTTTTCATGTCAATCATCATGGTCACTCCTGCATGTAGATCCTCCATGTCGATCCCCCATGTCTCCCTTGTGACTCCTCCATGTCACTCCCCCCATGTCGCTCCTCCATGTTGATCCTCAATGTCATTCCTCCATATCACTCCTCCATGTCACTCCTACTTGTCGCTCCACTTTTCACTCCTCCATGTCACTCCTCATTGACACTCCTTCATGTTGCTCCTCCATGTCGCTCCTTCATGATGATCCACCATGTCTTCCATGTCACCCCTCAATGTCGATCCGCTTTGTCTTCCATGTCATTCCTCATGGTCACTCTTCCATGTCTATCCCCCATGTCGTCCATGTCACTCCTCCATGTCGCTCTTCTATGTCGCTCCTCCATGTCGATAAACCATGTCTTCCATGTCACTCCACCATGTCGCTCCTCAATGCCACTCCTCCATGTCTCTCCTCCATGTCACTCCTCCATGTCGCTCCTCCATGTCACTCCTCCATGTCGCTCCTCCATGTCGCTCCTCCATGTCGCTCCTCCATGTCACTCCAGAATTTCACTCCAGATTGTCACTCCTCCATGTCACTCCTCCATGTTGATCCACCATGTCACTCCCCCATATCTTCCATTTCACTCAACAATGTCACATGTGGGACCCACGTTAGACATAGTATTGGACACTGGACACCCCCCATTCTCATTCTCATGTATATGTTATGTATTGTTTTATTTTTAATCTGATATGTGTATGTGCACTAGCAACTAATATTCTGGTAGGATTATCTGTGGTTATAAAGAGTAAAAGTCATACAGGCACTTCGGGCAGCTAAGGGGTCCTTGGGTGAGATGCAGGAGCGAGTATGCGTCATTCAGCAGACGTATCGGCAGTATGTAGCCGCGCAATGCTAATGTGCTGTTTTTCTGTGTTTCCAGAGAAGAAGTAAAGATTTATTTTAAACTTATGCACACCTGGAAGTCACTTTGTGTCCAAGTGTGCAACAAATATTGGAGGCACCGCTGGGATGATTAACGCCGTGCTCAGAGTGACAACGTGGACGGAGATTGCCTTTCACTGACGACGACGGGAGCGCGCATCGTCGGGGGCGTGGCTACATCACACACAATGGATCTGGAGGAGCTGGCAGAGACCGTGTCTCAGAGACTATGGCTTTTGCAGCTGGATCAGCTCAAAGAGGTGTGTGATGCAGCTAAAATCCCAAGAGTAAATGTCACAACAAGGCGAGCATTAATCAGACAAATAACAGAATCCATGGATGATGTGATTAATGATGAAGAGGAGGATGTTGCAAGGCATCATCTGAGAAAATTGCTGAAATTAATTGAGCAAATAATAGAAAAGACTGGAAATGCTCATAGTGAAGAAAACACAGAGAGCACAGCACAAGATAGCCAGAAAACGGCTGAAGAAATGAGTTTAGAGGAGAAATACTCACAGCTCCAGCTAAACAGTCAAGCTCTGCAGGATGAAGTTAGGAGGCTGAGTGAAAGAATGAACAGTGCATCTCCAAGCCAAGTTTCACCTCCACAAAGTGTGATGCCTACAGCTGTGAACAGGCTTCCAGAAGTGACAATAAGGAGAGAATTCAAGATCTGCGGTCAGATTGGGGAAAAGGGACAGAAGGACAGACTGTCATACACGAACCTGATGCATCAGATGGACAAAGGCCTGAGTAAAGGACACAGTGAAGCTGAAGTCATGGAAGCTGTGGTCAAGTCAATCAGTCCAGGTTTGAGTCTTCGTGATATGCTTGAGATAAAAAGTGACCTTACCCTCCCCCAGTTAAAGGCCATATTAAAGGGGCACTTCAAAGAAGACAGTTCTACAGATCTATATCACAGACTAGTAAATATAACACAAGACACTCGTGAATCTCCTCAAAACTTCCTCTTCAGAGCAATTGAGTTAAAGGAAAGGCTGTTACTTGCTTCAAGAGAAGTAGAGCCAGATGAACAGTACAGCTCCGAGCTCATCCAGAAGAAATTCTTGAGGTCAGTTAGTACTGGGCTGTTAAGTGACCATATCAAGTTTCAACTTAAGCCTTATCTCGATGATCAGAGGGTGACAGATGAAATACTCATCGACAGGATGAATGAAGCTGCTAGTGTTGAATCAGAAAGACAATCCAAGCAAAGGAAGAACACAAGCAGCAAAGTCACAAAAGTAAATGAACTACAGACAGAAAGGCGGATCAGTCAACAAAGTCAGTGTGCAGCTGAAGCCAGAGTAGAGGTTCAAGAGCAGGAAGCTGAAGTTGTGAAGTCCAAGAGCCGCAAAACACCTGTTAGTCCCAGTTCAAGAGACTCAGAGCTTTATGAAACAGTCAGGCTACTGAGAGAAGAAATGGCAGAAATAAGGAAAAGCTTAGCTAACCCTCAAGTGCCCACACGCCAAATAAAAATGGGTGCTAGGAGAGGATGTAAAGCATGTCAGGGGCAGGGTACAGGTGACCAGTGTGAACATTGTTTCAAGTGTGGAAAGTCAGGGCACTTTTCAAGAGGCTGCAGAGGACAAAGGAGGCAGGAAGGAACACCTGATGGCATGAAGGTGACCATCCAGGCGGTCACACCCCCAACATCATTAGCTCCAAGCCACACTGAACCAGATGACAAGGTACATGAGCTTCTTTGTGATCGAATCAGGCAGCTGGAGGCGGAGTTAGCGGAAAGTGGGAAGGCTGAACAGACTGTGGGTGCTACCTATGCCAGCCATCTGTCATTAAGTCGCCAGGCCAAGTTGAGAGCCCTCATCGGAAAGAAGTGCATGGTGGATTGTTTCTTTGACGGAGTAGCGACACAAGCACTGTGGGATACGGGTTCGCAGGTCACGATTATCAACGAAAGTTGGAGAAAGTCCCACCTTCCACACGTCCGGGTACGGAGCACGGATGAACTCCTGGGTGAGGACGAGACCCTCATTGGCAAAGCAGCAAATGAGACACCCATACCCTTTGCAGGTTGGGTTGAACTGAAGTTCAAGCTGGGTTCAAATAGAGCCCCACAGCCAGAGCTACTTGTGCCAGTGCTCATCTCTAATGAGCCAAGAGTAGCAGAGCCACCGATCATCGGCTACAATGTGATCGAGCATCTGGTGATGAATGGAATGGAGCAGCATCCAGAAGTTACACCTGTGGTGGTAAGAGAAGCTTTCTCCATTGACTGTAAAAAAGCAAATGTGTTGATCCAGATAGTGAGGAGCTGTGACCAGAGCGACAAGGAGGGCGTGGTGAAAGTTGGAAGACTCAAGACAGTGATTCCGGCAGGCCAGACCAGGGAGGTTAAGTGCAGTGTGAGGACAGGTCCCCTTTGCACAAAACAGGAAGTCCTTTTTGAACCAGAGGAGGTTCCAAAGTGGCCAGAGGGGGTAAACATTACTGAAACAGTCATCTGCCTGCAGAAGGGAAATTGGTCTAAAGTGGCTATCCCAGTCACGAATGACAGCGACCATGACATCACCCTCACCCCTCGCACAGTGCTGGGACAGCTACAGCAAGTCAAGGCTATTTACCCAGTTGATGTGAGACCAGCCTGTGCTAGTGAAACCACAGCCAAAACATCCACTGCAAGTGAAAACACAGCCAGCACAGCAAGTGAAAGCACAGCCAACGCTCCTGAAAATCATCACCAAGATAAACACGAACAGCTGGACACCGGCAAACATGATTCATGGGACCCACCAGTGTCAGTTGATCATCTGACTCCAGATCAGCAGCAAAAGGTGAGACAGATGCTACGAGAAGAGTGTGTTGCATTTTCAAAGGACGACAATGATGTGGGATGCATTCCATCTCTGCAGTTAAAAATCAGACTGAGTGACACAACTCCGGTAAGGCGCACCTACACTTCAGTACCCAAACTGCTCCACAAGGAGGTGAAGGAGTATTTGGAGGACCTGTTGAACAGAGGATGGATTTGTAAATCCCGGTCCCCGTACTCATCACCAATCGTGTGTGTGCGTAAGAAGGATGGGAGCTTACGTCTGTGCGTGGATTACCGTGAGTTGAACCAAAAATCCATTCCAGACCGTCACCCCATCCCTCGGGTACAAGATATGCTGAACAGCCTGAGTGGGAGTGCATGGTTCTCGGTACTGGACCAGGGCAAGGCATACCATCAGGGATTCCTTGAGGAGAGTAGCAGACCACTCACAGCCTTTATAACACCTTGGGGTTTATACGAGTGGGTAAGGATCCCCTTCGGCCTGTCCTCAGCTCCAGCAGAGTTCCAGCGCAGCATGGAGGAGTGCCTCGCTGGTTTGAGAGATGAAACATCTCAGCCGTATTTGGACGACAATCTGGTCCACAGCAAGTCGTTTGAGGATCACCTGCGTGACCTGAGAGAGGTGTTACGTCGCTACCAAGCACATGGAGTAAAACTGACAGCTAAAAAGTGTGAAGTGTTTAAGGACAGAGTGACATTTCTGGGAAAGATTGTATCCAAAGACGGCTACTGCATGGATCCTGCTGAGCTAGCACCAGTCCAGGCGCTGAAAGACCGCAAACCTGAGACTGTGGGAGACCTGCGGAAAATGGTAGGGTTCTTATCCTACTACCGTCCATACATTCCAAACTTTTCACGCATTGCCAAGCCACTATGCAGTCTGTTAGCCACGGATAAGACAGGCAGCAAGGTCCAAGGATCAAGTGCAAGTAGGAGCAGGGGGAAACGCAAGCAGTCAGATGTGTGGCCCTCAAGCCAGCTGATCACCTGGACAGAACAACACCAGGAAGTTCTTTGCCAGCTTTTAGAGTACCTGCTGAGTCCACCGATCCTAGGTTACCCTGACTTTGAGAAGCCGTTTGTGTTACATTGTGATGCTTCTCAGGAGGGGCTTGGTGCAGTACTGTACCAGAGACAACAAGGCAAGCTGGTCGTCATCGGTTATGGGTCGAGAACACTAACTGCTCCAGAAGCAAACTACCACCTCCATTCTGGGAAGTTAGAGTTTTTAGCAATGAAGTGGCCAATCTGTGAAAGACTTCGGGAGTACCTGTATTATGCACCCTCATTCATTGTCTATACCGACAACAACCCTTTAACCTACGTACTGACCACAGCGAAGCTGAACGCCACAACACACCGGTGGATTGCTGAGTTAGCGGAGCAGTACATCCACACATGTTCACAGGAAATGGAGCCAGAGGTGATAACAACTGTCACACAGGCACTCAAGCTTGACTCCCATGAACATGAGCCCTGGATGTGTCCAGTTACCATCGCTGCAGCATGTACTGATGTAGAGCATGAATGAGTAGCATCCCCTGCGGCAGAAATCTCCACAGAGAACCTAAAGAAAGCACAAGATGATCCAGTCATTGGCAAGGTCCGAGAGTATGTCATCACAGGACAGTGGCCTCATCTGAGAGGAAGAGGACCGGCGAGATGACACTTCTGTTCTTGTAAGGGAGAGGAAAAAACTGTATGTCAACGAAGAATGTATCCTGTACAGAAAGTAGCGGCTCGAGCACAGCTAGTGTTACCTACAGCATTCCATCCGCTGATCTACAGGGAGCTACATGAAGAAATGGGACACCTAGGAGTGGAGCGGACACACAGCTTGATCCGTGATCGATTCTATTGGCCTCATATGCAGAGAGACGTGGACCATTATGTGACCAAGGTGTGTAGCTGCCTGAAACAGAAGCGGTCGAACAAGCCAACTCGAGCACCGCTGGTTAATGTGGTGACCACATACCCTTTCGAAATGGTCTCAATCGACTACCTGCATCTGGAAAGCTGTAAAGGAGGATACGAGTACATCCTGGTTATTATAGATCATTTTACACGCTTTGCACAGGCATACACATGCACCAACAAGTCAGCAAAAACTGCAGCTGAGAAGATTTTTGGAGACTTTGTGCTCAAGTTTGGATTTCCTGCCAAGCTGCATCATGATCAGGGCAGGGAGTTTGAGAATAAGCTGTTTTCCAAGCTGGAAGAATACTATGGTATCCAAGGTTCACACACAACACCTTACCACCCAGCTGGAAACAGTCAGACCGAGAGATTCAATCGAACACTTCTTTCCATGCTTAGAAACCTGACAGAGAAAGCCAAATCAGATTGGAAGAGCTCCTTAGCCAAAGTCGTGCATGAGAAAGCTGAACACAAATGAGAGGAGTAAAAGGCAAGCAAAGCAGACAGAGAGAGACCTCGACAGTGGTTCAGGGGATGAAAGCAACTGGAGATTCATCACCACATGACCAGCAGAGCCATTCAAACAGGTCAGAAGCCAGCTGAGAGTGGAAGCAGAGGAATTCCAGCCACCACCAGCTGACAGGGAACTGGAGCAAGGCCGCGAGGGAGATGAGTGTCCAGAGGAGAGTGTTGAAGACAGGATGGAACCAGATGTGGATGATGGAGAAATGGCGGAGGCTGAGCAAGAAACATCATCTGATGAAGCAGATGAGATGGACTCTGAGCAGGTGTCATCATCTGATGGAGCAGACGAGAGGGGCTCTGAGCCGCAGTCATCTTCCACGAGAAAGTATCCTTTTCGACAAAGAAACCCACCCAAAACACTTACATACAACACATTAGGTCAATCATCAGTCACACACAGACATAAGTGATGTTTACAGCTAAAAGTAGACATAAGTTCATAGTCACATGTTGAATTCATTGTTGTGACAGTTAAACAAGAAAGTGTTCATAATTACACATTAGTCTTAAGTAAAAATTGAAAATTCATACAGTATTGTACATTGATTCATGTTAAGTAGAGTACCAGAATCCAGACCACTGACACATTGTAGAAAACTGGACATATGTGAGGCATACAGTAGTACATGTGAGTCTGTGTAATGGGTTATGGGGTAGAAATTGGGTCAAAACCTTTCAGTCTGAGATACATAGCCCGCAAGAGTAGCGGAGTAGCACTTCAGATATCACCTGGCCAGTGGTGTCTGTGGCTGTCACGTGACATAAAGAGGGAGATAAATGTCATGTCAAAGACTGTTGTGTACAGAGAGTATCCCAAAGACTGACTTCCGTTTTACCTACCGCTATAACTCACCAGTTGAAGACACAAGTTTTCTGGGAAATTCTTAAATGTCGAGACGACATTCATTTTGGAGGGGAGAGTGTGGGACCCACATTAATGTTAGACATAGTATTGGACACTGGACACCCCCCATTCTCATTCTCATGTATATGTTATGTATTGTTTTATTCTCATTCTCATGTATATGTTATGTATTGTTTTATTTTTAATCTGATATGTGTATGTGCACTAGCAACTAATATTCTGGTAAGATTATCTGTGGTTATAAAGAGTAAAAGTCACACAGGCACTTCGGGCAGCTAAGGGGTCCTTGGGTGAGATGCAGGAGCGCATATGCGTCATTCAGCAGACGTATCGGCAGTATGTAGCCGTGCAGTGCTAATGTGCTGTGTTTCTGTGTTTCCAGGTGAGCTAAAGTAGTTAAAAGATGTATAAAAGTAGTGACACAGATGTATAAAGAATGTGTAGGAATAAGGGACCAGCGGTAATGCAAACATGAGGTTTATACTAGAGTGTTGCAAGCTGTGAGAAGTATGTTTTGTGTAATAGTGTTAGCCGTTTGCTAATGAGGACATTTATAGTGTAACCAACAGGGGCCTGCTAGGATGTGAGTTGTGAGTGTACAGAACGTGATCAGTGTGAATGTGTTTTGAAGATTATACAGGAAGCAGACATTTTATTGTTTATTGTGTGTTCATAGCCAATGTGAATGTGTATGGTATGCGTCATTCAGCAGACGTATCGGCAGTATGTAGCCGCGCAATGCTAATGTGCTGTGTTTCTGTGTTTCCAGAGAAGAAGTAAAGATTTATTTTAAACTTATGCACGCCTGGAAGTCACTTTGTGTCCAAGTGTGCAACAATATACTTGAACCAGTTCTCCGTTTAAAGGGTCTGATTCTCGGCTACACTGGGCTGACCCAGGTAATAACTAAGCAGCCAAAAACTGTTTAAACTGGTAGTGAGGAGATTCGCCTAGCTTCTCACTGCTCACATCCAGACGCCAACCCGCTGCAGCTGGGTGGAGGCCTGGCTGAATAACCCAGGAGCCAGGCATTGTCACTAGCCACGCCCGTTACCGGCAGCTCTCCTCAGTGATCTGTGCACTTGGAAAGGTGCTAGGATGATGTTCAGAGCTTACAAAGCCTCTAGAATTGGTTAGAAACCATTGGCTAGGAAAACCCTTTGCAGAAAACTCTTCTTAATGATGTTATGCACGCTGTACCTTAAGGACCACAGTTCTTGTGCTTTAATTGCAATTTGTATTTGTATTGTTGGTTTAGGCAGAGCAAAAGCTAACAGCTCAAATGATGATTCAATTATTAGTTCAATGTTAGATTGGTATAATAGTGATTCATAATCCAGATATAATGATTATGATAAAAAGGTAAATAGTGTAAGCTGTTCAATTTAATATCCGTTTGGTGGAAGAGAGGGGGGAGGGGGGGGTTGCTGCGTGGCCGTTGCACCGTTCCTCTTTTACTGCCGGATTAGAATCTCCTTAGAAAAGTGTGATTTTATCCAAAATCGACACCGGCCTCGAAGCTGGCTTCCAACCCGTGTTGGCAGCTCAAGCTGAGGAATCCTGACAAGTGAATCTGTGATCTCCAGTTGGTGGTGGAAAGGGCAAATCCTCCGTCACGTATCACAATCTCCTACTTTCTTTCCATGTTACTGAAGACCCTTGCTGTCAGAAACTCCTTTTGAAAGCTTGATCCATTCTCCATCAAATCTAGCTCAATCCGACACTATCCATCTCAATGTTCTAGGTGTGATCCATCCTGATGGGCAGTCCAGACAGGCTCAGAGATTGTGAATCAGAATCAGAATCAGAATCAGAATCAGAAAGGTGTTTATTGCCAAGAGGTATACACTAGGAATTTTCTTTGGTTTTGTTGGTGCAAGTCAGACAGTATAATAACAAAAGAATAGATAAAACGTTAGAATAAAATAAGAATAAAAATGTACAATTTACAAATTAAGCTATAAACAAAAATAAACATGATATAAACAGATATAAACAGATAGTGCAAATATTGCCGGTGTGCAAACAAAACAATCAGGTATCAGAGGGAGAGAGAGGGAGAGAGAGGGATACTGTAGGGGGTGGTATTGAGAGTGTATGAGAGAGGGGGAGAGTCAGTGTCGGGGGCGTGGGGGGAGCAGTAGTGTGTGTGTGAGGGAGAGACAGTCACAGGGGGGCGGATGGGCTGTTGGAGAGCCCCACTGCCATGGGGAAAAAACTGTTTTTGTGGCTGAAAGAGATGGTGTCCAGGATGGGAGGGGTCGGCCACAATCTTCCCCACCCTCCTCAAGGTCCTGGAGGTGTACAGCTCCTGGAGGGAGGGAAGGTTGCAGTCGATCGCCTTCTCTGCAGCACGGATGACCCGCTGCAGCCTGGCCTTGTCCTTGGCGGTGGCAGCAGCGAACCAGACGGTGATGGAGGAGGTGAGGATGGACTCGATGATGGCTGAGTCCGTTTGGAGACTTGCTTCCCCAGCCTTACGTGCTGACTCCTGTCAGTTAGAAAGTCTGTGATCCACCTGCAGGTGGAGTCAGGCACGCTCAGCAGGGAAAGCTTGTCCTGTAGCAGAGCTGGGCTGATGGTGTTGAATGTGGAGCTGAAGTCCACAAACAGGATCCTGGCATAGGAGCCATGGGAGTCCAGGTGCTGGAGGATGTAGTGGAGGGCTATGTTTACTGCGTCGTCTACAGATCTGTTGGCTCTGTAGGCGAACTGCAGTGGGTCCAGCAGGGGGTTGGTGATTGACTTTAGGTGGTGGAGCACAAGGCGTTCAAAAGTCTTCATAATCACAGAGGTCAGAGCGACGGGTCTGTAATCCTGAAGACCTGTGATCCTTGGCTTCTTGGGGACCGGGATGATGGTGGAGGCTTTGAAGCAGGCAGGCACCCTGCAGGTTTCCAGGGAGGTGTTGAAGATCCCTGTAGACACTGGAGACAACTGGTCTGCACAGTGTTTCAGGGTTGCAGGTGAGACAGCGTCTGGGCCGGCAGCCTTGCGGGGGTTTTGTCCTTTGAAGAGCCTGTTGACCTCCCCCTCCTGGATGGACAGAGGTGTGAAGGGGGGAGGGGTGTGCACAGGCTTGGTGTTTGTGGAGAAAGCTGGGGGGTGCTGGTGTGAACGGTGCTAACTGCTGGTGTCTGATGGCTGGGGGGAGAGGAGATGCAGTCAGGACCGACACTTTGTCTGTCGAATCTGCAGTAGAACTCATTCAGCTCATTTGCCAGTTGGAGGTCATTAGTGGAGTGGGACGGTTTGGGCTTATAGTTTGTGATCTGCCTCAGCCCTTTCCAGACTGAGGCAGAATCATTGGCTGAGAATTGCTCTTCCAGTTCCTCTGAATACTGCCGTTTGGCCTCCCTCACCGCCTTGCCAAACGCGTATTTAGCCTCTTTAAAACCACTCCTAAATGCCTCTTCCTTAACCAAACGAAGCTGTTTGAGCTTGGCTGTGAACCAGGGCTTCTCGTTATTGTAGTGAACCCTGGTGCGCGTTGGTATACAGCTGTCCTCACAGAAGCTGATATACGACGTCACAGCCTCTGCATATTCATCCAGACTGTCAGTGGCGGTCCTAAACATCTCCCAGTCCGTGCAGTCCAGGCACTCACGCAGTTCCTCCACCGCTTCGCTGCTCCACTTCTTAGTCCTCCTCACAACCGGTCTAGCCAGTTTGACCCTCTGCCTATAAGAGGGGATGAGGTGAACCAAGACGTGGTCAGAGTTTCCCAGCGCAGCGCGGGGAACGGCATGATATGCGTCTCTGATGTTAGTGTAGCACTCCAGCGTGTTCTCCTCTCTGGTCGGACATTTAACAAACTGTTTATATTTTGGGAGTTCCTGTGATAAGTTTCCCTTGTTAAAGTCCCCAAGAACGATAACAAGAGAGTCCGGGTTTTTCCTCTCCACCTCCGGTATCTGGTCGGCAAGCAGCCGCTGCGCGAGCTCCACGTGAGCCTGCGGCAGGATGTAAACATGAATGAAGACCAGAATGAAGGAGTAGAATTCACGGGGGGAATAAAATGGTTTGCAATTGATAAAAAAAGGATTCCAGATCCGGAGAACATGTCCGCAGAAGCACTGTCACGTCCTTGCACCAGCCGTTGTTGACGTAGAAACATATTTCCCCTCCTTTTGACTTGTGTGATAACTCCGGGTCGCGGTCGGCTTGGAACAGCTGGAAGCCGGGCAGCTGCAGCGCAGAGTCCGGTATAGTTCCACACAACCACGACTCAGTGAAACACAAGATTGAAGAGAGGGAAAAGTCTCTGTTGTTTCTCACCATCAGCAGCAACTCGTCCACTTTGTTGCACAGTGAGCGCACGTTGGAGAGGAATATCGCGGGCAGCAGAGTTTTTAGTCCTCTCTGTCTGAAGCGAACAAGCGCTCCAGAGCGCTTTCCTCTCCTGCGCTTAATCACTCGGCCGAGGGCCACAGCACCAAGTAAAAGGTGCATTATATCCCCTGAAGGAGCCAGAAAGGCGGGAAAAAGATCTGACGGGGTGGATTCCCTGAGGTTAAGGATGTCTTCTCTAGAGAAAACAATCCGTGAACTTTCACAAAAGAAACACAAAAAAACAAGAAAAACAGAGCGCACCAACTCGCCGAGGCAGCCGTAGTTAGCGCCATCTTGGGTGTAGAAACTAGAATGAGAGGAAGTGCATCGATTCAAGAGTCAAGATGTTTATTGTCACACCGGCTGTACAGGTACAAACGTGTGAAATACTTTTTGCTGGGAAGCTCCATTAAAATAATAAATTATATTACATTTACATTACAATTATAAAAGGAAATACTTTATACAAGGGCATATTAAGAACATATACAGGCATATTAAGAACAT